>PVIH01011712.1:0-67625 GCA_004025045.1 Sigmodon hispidus | reverse complement strand
TCTATACACTAAAGATAGAAGAGCTGAAAAAGAAATAAGGGAAACATTACCCTTCATAATAGCTGCAAATAGTATTAAATACCTTGGAGTAACTATAACCAAAGAAGTAACAGACCTATTTGACAAAAATTTTAAAACACTGAAGAAAGAAATTGAAGAGGATATCAGAAAATGGAAAGCTCTCCCATGTTCCTGGATCAGTAGGATCAACATAGTAAAAATGGCAATTCTACCAAAGGCAATCTACAGATTCAATGCACTGCCCATCAAAATCCCAACACAATATTTTTTGGACCTTGAAAGAACAATACTTAATTTCATTTGGAATAACAGGAAAGCCAGGATTGCCAAAACAATTTTACTCAACAAAAGAACCTCAGGAGGTATCACCATCCCTGACTTCAAGCTATACTGTAGAGCTACAGTAATAAAAACAGCCTGGTACTGGCATAAAAACAGACTTGTGGAGCAATGGAATAGAACTGAGGATCCAGACATCAACCCAAAAACCTATGAACACTTGATCTTTGCAAAGATGCCCAAAACATTCAATGGAAAAAAGATAGTATATTTAACAAATGATGTTGGCATAGCTGGATGGAAGTGTGCAGAAAAATGCAAATAGATACAAGCCTGTCACCCTGCACAAAACTCAAATCCAAGTGGATCAAAGACCTCAACATAAACCCATACACTTTGAACTTGATAGAAAAGTGGGAAATACACTTCTACAAATTGGCACAGGTGACCACTTCCAAAATATAACACCAGTGGCACAGATACTAAGACCAACAATCAATAAGTGGGATCTTTTGAAGCTAGGAAGCTTCTGCAAAGCCAAGGACACTGTCAATAGGACAAAACGACACCCTATAGAATGGGAAAAGATCTTTACCAACCCTACAAGTGATAGAGGACTGATCTCTAAGGTATATAAAGAGCTCAAGAATTTAGAGCCCAAAACCTTGAATAACTGTATCAAAAAATGGGGTACAGATGTAAAAAGGGAATTCTCAGCTGAGGAACTACGAATGGCTGAAAAGCACCTGAAAAAGTGCTCTTCACCTTTAGCCATCAGAGAAATGCAAATCAAAACAACTTTGAGATACCACCTAACACCTATTAGAGTGACTAAGATAAAAGGTACAGATGACAGCCTATGTTAGAGAGGATGTGGAACAAGGGGAACACTCCTCCATTGTTGGTGGGAGTGTAAGCTTGTTCAGCCACTTTGGAATGCAATATGGAGGTTTCTCAGAAAATTGAGAATCAATCTCCCCAAGGACCCAGCAATACCACTTCTGGGTGTATACCCTAAAGAGGCACATTCACACTCCAAAGGTATTAGCACAACTATGTTCATAGCAGCATTATTTGTAATAGCAAGAACCTGGAAACGACCTAGATGTCCCTCAACTGAAGAATGAATTAACAAACTGTGGTACATCTACACAATGGACTACTATTCAGCAGTAAGAAAAAATGATATCCTAAAATTTGCAGGCAAATGGATGGATTTGGAGAATATCCTCCTGAGTGAGGTGTCACAATCTCAGAAAGATAAGCAGGGGATGTACTCACTTATTAATGGTCTCTAAAGAAACAAACAAGACAAAAAACCAAGCATGCCCAAGCTGCAAACCACAACCACTGAACAGCTTGGGATCAAAAACACCCTGGACTGGCCCTTCGGACCCCACTCCAACTATAGGAATACCTGACTCACTCTTGAGGGAGGATGGACAAAACTGGATTTGGCCAGGAGTGGGGACTGATCCAAACATTATTGGGTCAGTGGGACCATAGGACTGTCTACTCCCTGCCCAGGGAGGGGATGGAGAGTGGTGGAGAAGAAAAATGACCTGATGTCGTGGGAGGGGGAAGGGACCTTGAATAAAGATATACAGGGATGGAAAAAAAAATTCAGAGGGAAAGCTGAACACAAAGTAAATATATGTGTAGCAATCTTATTTGCATTATCACCCTTGATAAGTAATGCTTATGAGTTTTATCCTCTTTATAGTTATTGTTAATTTTTCAGCATTTTAAATTCATTTTACTGTTTTTTGGTAAATACAAAATAAATAAAGAAGAAAAAAAAGATAAAATGAGGAATATTTGGTTTTTTCATCAAATATTTATTAGAATTCAGCAACTTGCATAAGAGAGCTACAAAATGTTCACCCATTTGTCTGTTTATAGTATTTGTTTTTCTCAGCAAATATTAACTTTAATTTTTAGGCACATGCCTATGAGACAAAATAACAATCAATTGCTATGATCACCTCTACTCAGACAATACTAGGTGGTCATACTAGAAGTCACATGCTTAAGTCTGTATCTCTGATTTTTCCTCTGTGTGGTGATATAGGATAATGACTCTCTGAGACTTTTATCACAAGAGAAGGTATTTGGACAAACCGATTTACTTGGGTCCAATTTGTGGTCAGTGTCATATTATGGAAAGGAGACAAATGTCCACTGTTCTTTCCTACCGTTCAATTTTCAAAGGCAAGATCATATTGTTCTTTTCAGTGAAATTGGACCCATCACTCATTTGTCACACTGCTGGCAATGCTATTTTTTTATTTTTTGAAAATCAATATCAAACATTATATAAAAAAGCAAACAATTCAGAATAGATAAAAAGCCCATACAGTAAAAAAAATTCTTTTCTGTAAAAATAATATTTATAAAATATAAAATCTAAAGCTTCTCAAGCCAGGTTAGGCTCAGCTACAGATAAAGAAAGCACAGTACATCACAGCTAATGTCCATGGTTGCACTATGGACACCACAAATTTCTGCTAGGCAACCCTTATACAGTCAAGCCAGAAGTTTTGTTTTGTTTTGTTTTGTGTGTGTGCATGCATGTGTGTGTTTTAAATCACTTTATTCACCCATCATCTTTCAATGAGAAAAAGAAAGTTTTTGTTTAGGGTCCACTAATGAGTGAGTACATCATCTGCTTATCCTTCTGGGTTTTTGAGAACTCACTCAGGAGGATAGTCTCCAAGTCTATCCATTTGCATGTGAATTTTAGTATATTATTTTTTCTTATTGCTGAGTAGTACTCCATTGTGTAGATGTACCACAGTTTGTTAATCCATTCCTCAGTTCAGGGGCATCAAGGTTGATTCCAGATTCTTGCTATTACAAATAATTTTGCTATGAACTTAGTTGAGCTAATGCTTTTGGGGTGTGAATATGCATCTTAGGGTATATGCCCAATAGTGGTATTGCTGGATCCTTGGGGAGATTGGTTCCCATTTTTCTGAGAAACTTCCATACAGCATTGCAGAGCATCTAAACAAGCTTACACTCCCACCAACAATGGAGGAGTGTTCCCTTGTTCTGCATACTCTCCAGCATAGGCTGTCATCTGTGTCTCTTTTCTTAGCCAATCTGACAGGGGTAAGGTGGTATCTCAAAGTTGTTTTGGTTTGCATTTCTCTGATGGTTAAAGATGTTGAGCATTTTTTCAAGTGTCTTTCAGTCATTTGAAATTCTGCTGTGAATTCTCTTTTTAGTTCTGAACTCATTTTTCTATTGGGTTATTCAGGGTTTGGGGCTCTAGTTTCTTGAGTTCTCTATATATTTTAGAGATCAGTCCTCTGTCACTTGTAGGCTTGGTGAAAATGTTTTTCAATCCTGTAGTCTGTCGTTTTGTCTTATTGACTATGTCCTTGGCGTTACAGAAGCTTCTTAGTTTCAGGATGTCCCACTTATTGATTGTTGTTCTTAGGGTCTGTCCTACTGGTGTTATATTTAGGAAGTGGCCACCTGTGCCAGTGCTTTGAGGGTTTTTCCTACTTTCTTTTCTATCAAGTTGAGCGTAGATGATTTTATGTTGAGGTTATTGATCCACTTGAATTTGAGTTTTGGCTTGGATCTATTTGCCTTTTTCTACAAACTGCCTTCCAGTTATGCCAACACAATTTCTTATAGATACTATCTCCTTTCCATTGAATATTTCGGATCTCTTTGACAAAGATCATATATTCATAGAGGTGTTAGATAATGTCTGGGTCTTCAATTCAATTCCATTGATCACAAGTCTGTTTGTATGCTAGTACCAGGCTGTTTTATTACTGTAGCTCTATAGTATAACTTAAAGTTGGGGATGGTGATGTCTCCTGAGGTTCTTTTGTTGAGTGAAATTGTTTTGGTAATCCTGGCTTTCCTGCTTTTCCAAATAAAATTGAGTATTGTTCTTTCAAGGTCAAAAAAATATTGTTGGTATTTTGATTGGAAATGCATTGAATCTGTAAATTGCTTTTGTTAAGATTGCCATTTTTACTATGTTGATCCTACCTATCTAGGAGCATGGGAGATCATTCTATTTTCCAATATCTTCTTCAATTTCTTTCTTCAGTAATTTAATGTTTTTATCTATTATATCTGTTACTTCTTTGGTCATAGTTACACCAAGGTATTTAATGCTATTTGCAGCTATTACAAAGGATGATGCTCCCTTATTTCTTTTTCATGACTTTTTCCTTACTGTATACTAGAGATATTACTTTTTCTGTTAATCTTGTATTCTGCTACATTGTGTAAGGTGTTTATTAGCTGTAGGAGTTCTCTGGTAGAATTTTGGGTGTTGCTTATGTATATGATCATAATGTGCAAATACAAATAGTTTGACTTTTATCTTTCCAATTGTATCTCCTTAATCTCCTTTTGTTCTCTTATTGCTTTAGCTAAAACTTTGAGAACCACATTGAATAGATAAAGAGGGAGAGGAAAGCCTTGTTTTATTCCTGATTTTATTCATTTTGCTTTGAGTTTTTCTCCATTTAGTTTGATGTTTGCTGTCAGCTTGCTATATATAGCGTTTATTATATTTAGGTATTTTCCTTGTATTTCTGATCTCTCCAGAACTTTTATCATGAAGGAGTGTTGGCTTTTCTCAAAAGCTTTTTCTGCATCTAATGACATGATCATGTGTGTTTTTTCTTTCAGTTTGTTTATATGATGGATGACATTCACAGGTTTTGTATGTTGAATCAACCCTGTATCTTGGAGATGAAGCCTAATTGATCATGGTCAATGATTTTTTTTTTTTTGATATGTTGTTGGATTCTGTTTGCCAGAATTTTATTAAGTATTTTTGTATCCATATTCATGAGGCAGGTAAGTCTGTATTTTTCTTTTTTTTGTCGCATCTTTGATTGGCTTGGGTATCAGAGTGATTTTGGCCTCATAAAAAGAATTCAGCAATGTTCCTTCATTTTCTACTATAGAACTCTTTGAGCAGTATTGATACTAGTTCTTCTTTGAATGTCTGGCAGAATTCTGCACTAAAACCATCTGGTCATGGGCTTTTTTTCCTTGGGAGACTTTTAATAACAGCTTCAATTTCTTCTTTGGGATTTAGGTCTGTTTAGGTCATTTATCTGATTTTGATTTAATTTTAGTAAGTCATACATGTCCTGAAAACTGTCCATTTGTTTTAGGTTTTCAATTTTATTGAAGTATGGATTTTCAAAGTATGAATTGATAATTCTCTTGATGTCCTGGGTATCTGTTGTTATATCGCCCTTTTCATTTCTGATTCTGTAATATTGAATACTCTCTCTGTTTTTTGGTTAGTTTAAATAGGGGTCATCTTTCATGTTGACTTTCTCAAAAAAGAACCAACACTTTGATTCATTGATTCTTTGTACTGTTATTTTTATTTCTATTGTATTGATTTCAGTACTAATTTTGAATATTTCCTGCTGTCTACTCTTTCTAGGTGAGTTTTTCTTCTAATTATTCTAAAGCCTTGTGCAATTAATTCTCTTATCTGAGATTTCTCTAGAGTTTTTATATAGGCATCTAGTGCTATGAATTTTCCTCTTAACACTGCTTTCATTGTGTCCCATAAATTTGGGTATGTTGTGAATTCAATTTTTTTTTAAATTTTAGAAAGTTTTTTACTTCCTTTGTAACTTCTTCTTTGATCAAGGTGTAGTTTAATTGAGAAATGTTTAATTTCCATGAATTTCTAGGTTTTCTGTGATTTTTGTTGTTGTTGCTGTACTCTAACTTTAAGCCATGGTGGTCTGAAATAATACAAGGAGTTATTCCCATTTTATTCCCATTTTTTTGTATCTTTTGATCTCTGCTTTACGACCAAGTATGTGGTCAGTTTTAGAGAAAATTCCATGAGGTTGAATGTGGGGTATTGAAGTCTCCCACTATCAGTTTGTGGTATTTGATATGAGGTTTAAGTTTAGTGGTGTTTCTTTCATATATGTAGGTGCCCTTGTGTTAAGGGCATAAATATTTAGGACTGAAACTATCTTGGTAGATTTTTCCTGAGGTGAGTAAGTAATGTCTGTCCTGGTCTCCTTTGATTGATTTTAGTTTGAAGTCTATTTTGTTAGATATTAGGACATCTACACCAGCTTGCTTTTTAGAACCATGCAATTGGAATGTCTTTTCCTAACCCTTAACTCTAGCCTGTGTCTGTCTTTGAAGTTGAGGTGTTTTTCTTGTATGCAGCAGAAGGATGGCTTCTGTTTTTTTTTTTTTTTTCATTGTGTTAGGTTGTATCATTATAGATAAATCGAGTCCATTGACATTAAGTAATATTAATGACCAATGATTGTTTTCATTTTTAGTTATTTTTGGTGGTAGCATGTTTGTCTCCCTCCCTCCTTTTTTGTGGGATTATTCATTGCAGGTAGTTTCTTGGGTGTATCTGTTTTCCTTAGGTTGGAGTTTTCCTTCTAGTGCTTTTTTTTAGAGTGGGATAGGTATTATTTAAACTTAGTTTTGTTGTGAAATATCTTGTTTACTTTGTCTATGGTGATTGATATTATTGCTGATATGGTAGTCTGGGTTGGCAGCCATTTTCCTTTTTTTAATTTTTTATTATGAATAAAGTCATATTTTTTATCTGTGTATCTCCTTGTTCAAGCTCCCTTCTGCCTCCCACTTCTTCCAGTCACTCTCTCTTCTCTACATCTCTTTATCTCCTCCCCAGTAAGGGCAGGAGATCCCAAGGTCCCAAGGATATAGTCAGTAGAATCTAATGACATTCTTTTATATCCACAGACAATTAAGAAAATGTAACAATTTCTACCAATATGTTTTTCTGAGAAAATTTTAAACTATTTAGAAAAACCTTAACTGGCTATTTTTTTTCATCATGAATCTACACTTGGTCTGTGATACGATGCTGTAACATAGTGAGTACCTTAAGCAAATGCCCCAGTATTGGTCATATAAAATAATTGTGAAAAATACAGTGAAAAATCATAAGTGCACACATAATGCAGTGACTTATAATAGCTTGTTAAGACAAAATCTACTGCACTTCACTAATGATTTTCTCTTCCCTATCTCTTTATCTTTTTTTTTTTTTAGATATTTTCCATTTCTTCTGAGAGCAATTTTTTTCCTTTTTTATTTTTTTACTTCAGATTCATGTCTCAAGAATATTCATGAAATATTCTTCTTAAAAACAAGACTCTTAAATTAATAATGCCAAGATATGTAAATTGGAAGGAAAAAATTACATGGATGAAAAAGATAAAACAAGTATTTTGTAGAGAGCTGTCTGCAGCCGCGCCTTAAAGATGGCGCTGTCTTCTGCCCTCCACCTTCCACACGGTGAGTGATCTCAGTGACAAACTATCCCTTCTGTAGGCTGAGGATCTGGCTTGCTTCCCATGTACCTGGACCTATAGGCAGTGTCCATGTGGCATTCTGGGGTTGGCTGCCCAGAGGCTATTTAGGCTGCAGGTGGGTTTTCTCCAGAGAGAGAAGATGTAGTAAGTCAATCAGTCCCCGTCTTAAAGAAGCAAGTCAGAAGTCAGAATTTCAGGTTCCTCAATAAAACGGCTGAAAGAAGAGCCTGGTGTCACGTCTTTCTTGCTGGCAATGTTGTGCGTGACAGTATTTACCACTGAAGGTAGGAACACTTTCATTTCTTACCTGAGTTCTATCAATGCATAAAATTATAGCACATATCTGACCTTGAGTTAGAACTCACAATTTTTCCCTGAGCCAAGAGGACATTTTCACAGCCTGTCAAGGTACAGCCACTGAGCTGGCAGAAAAATCAAACCATTTAAAAGTTATACTGTTCCTTTAGGCTTCAATGGGAAGGGGTAAGATCACTCAGTTCCATCACCAAGAGTCTATTTCCACACATGATTTGTTCTAACACAAATCACTCACTAAAATGCACTGTGATGTGAAGTAACATGATAATGAGTAAGTATCACAGATGGTGATTTGTGCAAAAGCATGACTAATAGGAAAAGCAAATCTGTATTCAGAGAGTCTATTCCATTACTCTTCTCTTGGATGCCTTTCTCCCAATTTCCAGTGGAATGATGCCATCTTGGGGGCCATTGGCAGTTTAAGAATAGCTTAGAAACATTGATTAATTCATGCAAAACTTCCAAGGCCAGAGTCAAGCTACTCTGTGCATAAGTTCATATTATAAGAAAAGATGAGTTGATAATCATAGCATATTTCCCCACATCCTCATGATTATTAAGAATTTGCTCTTTTTTTATATCCTCTCCATTGAACGTTTCTATGACTCCAAAATTGCTTCCAACTGAGTTCATTCAGACAATTATACATGCAGGTCTTGTTTAGATATTCCTAATCTCAATTTCTTAATATTTAATTTGCATCTAACATATGATCTGCTTTTAATACTAAGTATAAATCCTCTTATTTTTTTCTGAGCAAAAGGACCATAAAGGTTGTCTACTCAAATCTCTTACCATGGCTCTTGGGGCCAAGATGATAAGGCATATAATAATATATCTGTCTTCTTTCATAAATGTCAGCATGAAATTGATGTGTTAGGACAACCAGATTATTAATGAGGGAGGAGTAGGACATGAAATACATGACAAGAATCTATTTTAGAAAATATACAGTGCATTGGCCCCCATCTGTAATATCAACAATGAAGAAGCAAAGACAGTTACTTAGGACTTATAGGCCAACCTGGTCTCATTGAACTCAGCTGAGTTCCTTACTAGGAAGAAACACTACCAAATCAAATAAATATAAATAAATAAGAATCAGCAAACAAAAAGAATGATGGCACCAGAGATAGGATTCCTAGGGTTTTCTACTGGTATCCACATGTAAGCATGTCTACATACAGATTCCTGCACTACAAATATGCCAAAGTCCCATCACACATAAGTACATACACACATACACTCACACATACACACATACACACACACACACACTTGTCAGAGTATTTGTATAAGAGCAGGTCAAACATACTTGTTTATTTTTTCTTCCTAAGAGACTTCAGTAAAAAAATGTTAAATGATATACAGGTATAAGTCTGGAACTCAGTATTGGTTTGGTCAAGAACATATGTGTTACTTGTTTATGAAAGCTCCACAATGACTTCAAATCAATACCATGTATATTACTTGCATTTAATCTTGGCGTACTATTTAACCTGATCCTACATTTAGACTCCTTTGTGTCAAGATGTGATCATAATACTGCTGAGCATCAGAGGACTTATAAGAGCCTGTTAATAGTCTAATGTGAACATTCTACAACAGATTGGAGAGCATACCAAGCTTAATTTTGGTATGTTTTGATAAAAGTGGACAAAAATGTTTTTGTAATTTGCCCTATTTACTTTGCCTAGTTAGGCCTCTGGTTCTTTAGCTATAGGTTGGCAAAAGGAAGAGTCCCTACTTCAATATGTCCGTCTACTGAAAAAATAAAGAGAATTGTAGTGGGATTATGGTATGTTGCTACTGTTTCCTGTCATTTTAAATATTTGTCCTGCCCATGGGTTTAATAAAAGCTGATTGGCTAAAGGCAGATAGGAAGTGTAGGTAGTGCTACCAGGCTAAGAAAGCTCGGGAACATCTCAGAGCATACACAGAAGCTACAGAGTTGCCAAAGAGGCAACACAGATCCCAGGAGATGACACAGAGAAAAGAAGTTGAAATGTTGTTCTAAGAAAAGGTACTGAGCCACATGGCTGAACAAGAAGTGTTGAGTTTAGATGAAGAAGATAGCAAATTATATGCCTGTGCACTAGGTCAATCCTCATAAAAATAATACAAGTGTTTTTGTGATTCTATGGGATGGTTTGTGTTTCTGTAAGTCTGTCAGCTGCCAGACTGCTGGTCAAACCTCTGGTCCAGTCCCAGAAATTTCAGGCCAGAACCAATTACAACAGGGAATAGAGTGTAATAAGTCATAGAACATTTGCCCCCCTTTTTCTGAGACCAATCATATAAAACATACCATTCCCCTAGTAGTTCTATACTAGATATTCTAGAAATATCATTGATAACTTAAAAGTAATATAGTTTGAGAAGCAGAAAATGCTTTTAGACAATCCTCCTGGCATAAGATGCCTGGTTGAGGACATCAATCTATTTGATCTAGACAATTCTACTGGATAAGTATTCAAGTGATCCTAGTGCATAATAATGATTACCAGTTACAAGAGTAAACAAGATTTATTTTTAACATTTATTTATTTTTTAATTATGCAAAATAGGAAAGATTATTGGCATGTTAACAGTGGTGATTTTAAAATAATCAGATTAGGAGCTGGGACAATTCATCAGGTGAGAAAGTGTTTGTCATGACTGTATAAGGCTCTGAAATACCATATCTAGCAATCAAATTAGGGACCAAGTATGACTGTGGCACCTGGAATTCAGAGCTGAAGATGCAGAGACAGGAGAATGAATAAGGTTCAATGTCTAAACCATTTAGCCAAATGAGCAAATTTCAGCACAGTTTCAGGAACAGATTCTGTTTTTAAAAATAAGGTGGAAGCATTATTGGGTCAGTGAGACCATAGGACTGTCTGCTCCCTGCCCAGGGAGGGGATGGGGAGTTGTGGAGAAGAAAAAATGACCTGGTGTGGTGGGAAGGGGAAGGGACCTTGAATAAGGATATACAGGGATGGAAAAAAAATTCAGAGGGAAAGCTGAACACAAAGTAAATATATGTGTAGCAATCTTATTTGCATTATCATCCTTGATAAGTCATGCTTATGATTTTTATCTTCTTTATAGTTATTGTTAACTTTTCAGCATTTTAAATTCATTTTACTGTTTTTCTTGATAAATACAAAATAAAAAAAAAAAGGAATCTCTAGTGACTCAACATGTCCAACATAGCAGCAGGGACTCCATTTTCACTTAGGCCATGATTTCAATAGAGTGAGATGATTATCTCTCCTATAAATTATTTAACTTCTGATGTCTAAAAAATAGCCTAACCCTAAATCTCAGGAAATAGCCTAATTGTAAAAGCTCTACCCTCGCCTAATTGATTGGTACTATGCGATGGCAGAAACACAAGCCTCAAAGGCTCTCTAACAAACTGGGGGTACATTACCCTGGAAAGTCCCAAACCATGACTCCCATGTTCTGTTATGATTGGTTGAAGTTGCAACAATGTCCTAAAAACACTTACTCTCTTAGGCATGTTTGCTTGACCCTAGTATTTCTGGTAGACTATTTCAGGTTTCCTCGACCCTAACAAATGCAGTTACACAAACATACAAAAATATTAAAAATTAGCATTGTATTAATATAAGCCTAAGGACACCAGGCATAAATTTTCAGAACAGTAAATACTTACCCCAGTAAATATCTAAGAAATTGCCAATCAAAAAGAAAAAAAATCTTCAAATAATACCAACTGGAATTTTGTTTTTACTTCATTTCACTATTAATACTAAAAACAAATGCAGATTCTTGAAGTCCGCAGAGCCAAGATTTCTTAAAGCAAAATCGAAAGAGAGAGAGAAAGAGAGAGAGAGAGAGAGAGAGAGAGAGAGAGAGAGAGAGAGAGAGAACATAAGCTTTATAGGGCTTGTTACAAAACCATGATGTTTATCACAGCAGAAACAGTTCCTTGAAGAAGCTGCTATTAAAATGTAATTCGTGATACATCCAGACAAAGAAAATTAGAATTTTCTAAAATAGATGTAATTGCATTGTTAAAAAAAAAAAGGCACCAAAGAGCACAAACAGGTAATGTCAAACCATGAGAATTTTAAAAAAAAGGTAAAAAGAAAACAAAGACAAACAAACAAAAACTTGTACTGCCTAGTTAGAGGGGTTTGTATATAAGATGTTTCCTGATGGGTATAAAAGTTTTTATTATGAGCCAAATAAGTCTGATTACTGCACAGAAAGCTACATCCTATTTGTGGTGAATGATCTGTTCTGACATGGAACTGGTTACATGAATTTTCATAGTCACAAAACAAATGACACTCATTAAACAATGAATTTACCAAGGATGTTAGTGAGTCCAAAGACTACAGTGAAGCTCAGGAATCTCTGTTATAGGTTTGGGTCATTGTTTGATGATCCTTGTGCTCTTCAGCTTCGAGGAATGGTCTGCTAAACCAATGTGTTTCAAATCCTGATAGTCAATAATATTGGGTCAGATACAAAAATGAAAGAAGGTGAGATGTTCTTTAAATCTGTAAGTATAAAATAATTTAGAGAAGAAAATTTGGTTTTTTTCCCCCTTTAGCATTAAAATTTGCCTCTGACTTCCAAATACTCAAAAATTGCTTTAAAAACAGTTTGAAAAACTTACAGTTAATTCTGGTTAATAGGTTTTCTATACCATAATAATAGCTTCCTCTGCCAACTCTGTAAGCCAAATCATAAACTAAAAATTAAAAAAATAAAACAGGTTTATTTGGATGAACAACTCCCAGGTGACTGTTCAATCCCCAGAGATTGAGGTGAGAGAATCGGGCAGGAGAAAATGACATGGCTGATCTAGGGAAGGGAGTTTAAATTCTCTATAGACCCAAGGTGATGACTTGTTTGCCACAATCTGAGTTTTTGACAAATTATATCACTATAGGCAGGAATTGGACAGCTGGCAGTTTCAGGGAGGAGTTGCCTGCAAAGGCCATGAATAAAAACTGGACATTCTGGTGGTTTTTCTGATGGTAGAGTTTAGAGAAAGAAAAATGGTGAAGAACAGAAGGTTCAGCTGAACATTCTGATATTCTTAGGTATATGGTTGCCATTTCAAATCTGGCTACTTCCTGTTTGCATACGATGGTGTGGGGTAGAAGAGTTGGGAGTTGGTGGGTTCACATTCAGCTAGAGGTATGGGTGAAGAAGCATTAAGCTAACCATTCTGGATACCTCAGAAATCTGTTTCTTGAGGAAAGGGAGAAGGATTATTAACAGCGGTCTTATCAATGGGGCTAAGTATGGGAAGAATATAGATTGAGATTTAAAAAATAGAAGAAATGGAATGGAGATGTGCCCTGGATGTTCTGACAGACTTCTTCAGACAGTGTGTGAGTGACTCAATACAGTTTCCACCTGGCCTTCATAGGGTAGCAGCACTCTTTCTTCAGGAACATGCGGCTGTCTGAATAAGAGCTGGAAAGGATTTATTCCTTCCTGGCAAAGGCTATAGCTTTGGATTGAAAAGCATGAACATTTTCCCTATGTTGGGAAAGTCTGGTATTAGACAATAAAACACACCTCTTTAGGTCTATATTTAGAAGACATTTAAAATGTCGAGCATGTAAATAGTCAGTGGTCTATCAGTTTCTAGGAATTCCGTTTATCAATGCTAAAACTCTGAACCTCCGAAATTCCTGTGTAATATTAGCATAGAAATAGGAGTGAAATCTGAAATCTCTTTATGAACCTTAAATCATTTGTGGTGTTTCTTTAATGAGAAGTTAAATCTAAAATCTTTTGCTATGAAGCCTGAGAACAAAGCAAAACTGTATACTTTTTTAAAGCAAAAATCTTAACTAATAAAGTAACTAAGTGGTTGGAATCTCTGGTCTTAAGTTTTTATTTCAAGAGTGAAGACATAGAGTATAACCATAATTTGTGAATAGCAGAACCACATTTCCAATCTCTAGAAGGCAAACTCAAGTTTTAACAGGGTAAATAATTCAGTGTCTCTAAAATCAATTCTACATGTATTAATTTTATGTTACAAAACCCGACTACCAGCCAAGTATGTCCCTATATATAAATGCATGGAGGTACAATTTTAATACTTCTTTAAATGAGCATTGTTTTAAATCCTATTCTTGTTTTAAGAACAGGATATAAATTGTCATACAGAAATCAATCCTAATCCAAAATATCCTGGAGATGTGTTGTCTCTTTTCTAAGTCAATTTTGGGTGGTCACCTTTATTCAATATGGTCATGAAGTCACGTGACCCCCTTCTTCTCTAACCTTGGATAAAATGATGACTGCTCACATGGCTATAGTTAAGAGAAGAGAAAATTATGTGTTATTTCCCAGAATAGTTCCAGTTTGGAATTACAAGTTTTAAGTCAACTTTTTGTTATAGATTTTTAACCACATCCAATTTCCTCAGCTGTTTTTTTTTTAATAAGGTAGAACAGCATAAAATAACTTTAATATTATCTATATGCAAATGACATATAAATCTCTGTCATTATATCAGATTCAGTGGCCAGAAATCCCAGAGGCAAATTCTGAGCCCAGACAGCTAGTTGCAAGAGTAACAGCTGAGCTATTAACAAGACATATGAAAAATAGTAAAATCACACAACCAAGAACAGTCAGAAACAGTGTGCAATGGCCATGTACATTTGCACACCCAAGAGAGCCTGATGTAATTCTCTGCAGCTCCCACGCCTACAAGAAAACATACAGGCACAGATCTATCTATACATACAAAATAGACAAAACATTTCTAACATCAAGAAAAACAAAATTTTCCTTGGGAAATGGACTTTGTTACAAATTATTTTAACCATGCTAGATTAGCAGTTTACAAATTCTGAAATAAGAGTTTACAATGTAATCTTAAAATACAAGGGCAGCATGCAAAAAAAGTCATACAAATAAAAGATTTTTAGGAGTGAGAAATTAGAGCCTCAAAAGTAAGGGCCTCTGCAGAACAAGTTTACATATAAGGTATTTAGAGATCACTTGTTTGCAGCAGTAGCAGTTAATAAATTGGAAATCAATTTCACTTATTTTGATTCTTGATTTGTATTGGCTGTGGGGCTGGCTTAAAAGACTTGACCACACAGAAATGTGGGGCCCACAATGGGAATGTGGAGCCCAGAAGAACTTGGCTATACAACTGCTATTACAGGCTTAATAAAAACCAGGCCTGTCTGTAGGCCTGAGAGTCTCTTA
The DNA here is from genome assembly GCA_004025045.1 of Sigmodon hispidus. Classification (NCBI taxonomy): domain Eukaryota; kingdom Metazoa; phylum Chordata; class Mammalia; order Rodentia; family Cricetidae; genus Sigmodon; species Sigmodon hispidus. The sequence goes on along the minus strand of PVIH01011712.1, from coordinate 52,479 downwards.
CTGTCAGTATCTGGTAGTTCCAGGAAAACCTCAAAACAGACACCACCTAGGCAGGGGACAGCACCTGAGGGGAAATATTTGATATTTCAAACATTCCAATGGAGAGATAGTCCTTGATCTCAGCATCCACAGATTCTCCTTGATCTTGATAAGATACCCCTAGAAAAATGTCAGCCAATTAGCATCCAGAAACCTGGAAATCCCCTCACCCCAACCTCTACTATGATTAAAAACCTTACTCCAACCAGGCTTGGTGCTCTGTGCTCTAACCTCTGTGTTGGACAGAGAGAGCAACCTTAAGCTTGATTAGCGGCTCTTTGCTTTTACATACAAAATTCAGTGTCTGTGGTAGTCTTTTGGGGGTCCTCTCAATCTAGGTATATCACGGCCAAGCTTATGAAATAAAATCTGAGTGTGTGGAGCAAAGGGTGTTGCAAAGTGGAATACTGTGTGAATGTGTTCCTATAAGTTTCAATGGGAAGTTGAGAGTGAAAAGTTAGCTGTCTGACGATAAGGAAGAGTGAGAGATAGTATAGTAGATCTGCTGTCTGGCTGCAAGGTGAGAGAAAGCCAGGAAGGAAAGACAATAAGGGAGGTGGTCTACAGGCCAAAAGAGCCAGAGGCACATGAAATACAGAGGCCTAAAATTTAAGCTTTGGATCTTCCAGGCTGCTGGGTGAGGATAGAGAGGAAGAGAGTGTCCACATGCGTGCGGGAGGCTGTGGGAGCCAGAAAAGCACACATGTATTCATGTGGGAAGTAACTGGGAAGAAACAAACTCTAAAATTTGGAATTAGATTCAGTTGCAGACCAATGGTCTGCACATATCTTATTGAGAGCCAGTTTAGCAGATATGGTAAGGGAGAATAGACATGTGATAGCCATAAAGCAATCTTCCTTTTTGGCTCTGACTCCCACATTATAACAAATGTAAGAACAGGCCATTGACATACTTTAGGGTGGGAGAGAGTACAGACAGAAACAAAGACAATGGATCTGATGCAAGTAGAATTTCAGCATGAGCAGAGCGAATGACAGGAAAGCCTAGTGAGGAAAAAGGAAACATAGGTACCTTTCAGCGAGCGCTGCCAAGATATGGGACTAGGAGAACACACCTAGAACAGACAGAGTTAATGAGAAAGTTTATTTGAGTATCGATGGGTGAAAGAGTGATGGCCATCTCAGAGTGGAGAGGCAGGAAGACAAACAGAGAACAGAGATGACAGTGCAGAGCTCAAAACCTCTGAATGAGGGAGTTCAAACCCTTTGTTTTATGGTGTGAGAAAGCCCCAATTTGCATAATTTTTGCAGTAGACACTCTAGGAGTGACTGAGGGTCAGGTTTAAACCCACAGGTGTCCATTTTCCTAGCCTGTTCTGAAGACCGAAGAAGAACAGAGCAGTGCATTCATCACTATAACTTCGGGTCAGGTAGTGGATAGGTGTGGAGTTGCCTTTTGGTAGGACGTCTAAGTCCCATAACAAAGATGGTTTTTGCTCTGAAAACAGGTTAGGTTTGTCCTGGCACCATGGCTTGGTAAGAGATCCCCAGGGTCTTGACCTAGAAGGAGATTTTGACCAGGAAGTGGTTCTGGACTTCTGAAGGCATTGGCTTAGAAATGAGTGACTTACTCAAGTCAAAAGTTAGTTCTGTCTGGCACAGAGACAGATAAAAGAAAAGTGGCCTCCCACATGACCGAGTCCACAAAACAGGGAAGACTCAACTCCCCATGGGCTTCTAGCACCAACATAATGGGTTTTCTTTGCCCCATAATAGGTTTCTCTGCTAACACAGTAAGTCAGAAAAAGCTGAATAGAAAATTAAAAGACTAGGTTTATTTGGGCAAAGCAAATCCAAGGTGACACTCCAGTCCCTGGAAACCAATGTGGAAGAAAGGGGCACGAAAAAATAAAAATAAATAACATGGTCAATATAAAGGAGAGAGCTTAAATATCCTGCAGATGCAGGGTAACGGTGTGTCTATCACAATCACAAGCTAGTTTTGTGCCAATTATAACACTTCAGGCAGGAATTGGGTAGCTTGCAGCTTCAGGGGAAGAGCTGTCCACCATTGCCAAAAATGTGGAACTTGGCTTTCTAGTAGTATTTCTGAGAGGGTTGGGTTTAAAGAGAGAGAAATGGAGCTGAGCTGGAGATTCCCACATATCTTTGGTAAAACACCAATAGTTACTTAAAATATTTATGCAATTTTTCTGAATTAGAGGAAGCATAAAAAACTTGAATAAATTTCATAACATTAGGCTGACTAGGTAGATCACTAGGTAAAGTCCTTGCTGCCCAAGTCTGCTAATGTGAGTTCAAGTTTCTGAAACCAAATAAAGGAAAAAAAGAAAACTAAGCTCACAGAATTATTCTTTGTTGTGAAAAAACTGTATAATAAAAGGCACAAAACAGTTTTTAGTATTTTACTTAAAAACAGAGATATGATCCAGTGGTATAGTAAAGGACCTGAAACTAAGAACAGGCAGCTACAGACATTTGATTCCCAACTGAAGATTAATAATCATACACTAAAAATGGGTCATCTCTTCAACAATTGGTCCAAAGAAAGAGACTAGTGATGTATATTTCTTTTACTTTAGAAAACATTGGACTCAAAATGAATTAAAGACTGTACTATTAGACTAGAAACTGTTAGTCTACTAGAGGAAAATATAGGTGAAATATTTCAAGATAAAGGCCAAGGGGATGATTTTGTGGAAAATGTTTCAAATGTATAGGAAGGAAAACAAGGAAGACAAATGGGATTGCCCTGAGAAAGTTTCTGAGCTGATGACTGGGTGGAAAAGGATTGGTATATAAATATTTGGACCTGTGTTTGGATGCCCAACAACCATTTAGAAATTTGGGCACTGACAGTAATTGCAGTGCTGGGTGGTAGGAAAAAGGGAAACACCTTGACACTGGTTGCCAACCAGTCAGGTCAACTAAATGAACTCCATCTTAAGTGAGAGACACTGATTTAAAAAGCAAGGTGAGGAGAGATCAAGGAAAATATGACATTGACTTTGATGGTCTACACTCATGTGCATACAAGTACATGCGTACTTCTACACACAAGTACACATCCACCTGAACATTTACAGACACATATACCAAACATGTACAAAAAATGATGAAAAACAAATTTATAAGCTATTTTCACCAGAGAAAGTAATCAGAAAAATGGAAAAACCACTTACAGAATTAGAGAAAAATCTTCCTAGCTATTGATGTGACTAGAAAAATGCTCATATGTCCAATACGCAATAAAGAAAATATGAAAAAGCAAATAATCCAAACAATAATCTAAATGGATATTTTTCAAAATATGAACTTAAAGAGACAATGAACATATGAAAACTATTGGTACCAGCAATGGCAAGGCTATGAAGCTCAAGAATATAGCAAGGTTATATAAAGAATGTCTCTAATCAAAGCATAAATATTAGTGCTATCTATGAATATAAAGAACTCCCAGCTTGGAAATATTCATTAGAGTCACATAGTATTATTCATAGTAGCCACTGTAGATATAGCATAGAGATTACTTCGCAAAAATAAATTAAATAAGACCTAAACAAGTCATGTTACCATAGGATTCAGCTTTCCCCGGCATGTGTTTTTAACTAAAAAAAGTAAATTTAGATTGCCAGTTTGACCTGCATTCTTTGACTCATTGCCATTCTTAATAGTAGCATAGAAACAGAATTTATCTGAGCATCTGCATTGAAGTTCTTTGGAGCAAAATAATGACAACTTGAGAAAGTTTCTGCTTGATAAAGCAGCCATTCTTCTTATCTCTAGCAAAAAAGAACTTGTGGCCTTTTCATTAACATCTCACTGGTGAATATTATTAAGGTCAAGACTATCTTCCCTAGTTTTTAATTTCAAGTCAATCCAGTTCATATGCCCATTTCCTTTCATTCAATCCTATGCACAAAAACAGATGTAGTTTTTTTTTTTTTTTTTTTTTTTTTAATTTCAATTAAACATGCTGGAAGTCATCTTGATTCACCCTCAGATTTTAGTCCTATGTCCATCTTTGTGTGTCCTTCTGCCTCCAAATTCAAACAGCCTCCTTTCTGGGACCTGAACTCTCCCCCCACCAAAACTGCTCTCCCCTGGAAGCAACAGGCTACTGAGTAATCCTCATTTTACTATACTTGTCATAGTGGTCTGAATGAGAAGTTTGCATAGTTTCTGAACTTTGTAGAGTTAGTGCTGAGTCCTTGGTACTGTTTGTGCGACTTAGAGGTTACAGCCTTATTGGAGGAAGTACGACATTGAAGGAAGACTTAGAGTTTAAAGAATCGCAACATTTCTACTTTGCTCTCTTTGTTGCATGCCTTCTTTGGAAGATGGGAGGATTTGAGACCCCAGATTCTGCTCTTACTGCATGCCTACCACTTATTGTAGTGCCTCCTCACAATGACTGACTCTGATCCCTTTGGAGCTATCAGTCAAGGTAAACACTTCTTCTATAAATTGTCTTGTTTATGATATTTGCTCACAGGCTTAGAACAGTAGTTAATACAGCCATTTTTAATTACTACTGTTACCCAGAAGTTCTACCCATAATGATCATGAATTATCCTTACATCAGTTAAGAGAATAATGACATTATGAAATTTAGAGGCAAATGGGTGATGTAACATAGGAACAGAAAAATAAATGTTGTGTGCTTACTTATAAGTGAATATTAGCTGTTGAATACATGTGAACTCAGCAACAATCTATAGACCCAGAGAGTTTAGGTACAAAGGAAGTGTCCAGAGGCATACATAGATCTTCTTGAGTGAGACAAATAGAATAGATCCTACAGCTTAACTGGGAGCATGTGGGATAGGAGCTGGAGGATCAGATTGTAAGAGGGAAGAGAAGTAAAAGGAAATGGTAAATGGAGAGAATAAGAGGAGACACATTGGACTTGAGGATTATTTGAGAGATGATATGGAAACCTATCATGGTGGAAACTTTCTAAAATGTATAACGATGATAATGTGTTCTCCTAATAATGTGAGATGCTGAATCTAAACTAGCCATTTCTTGGCCCAAAACAAAGCTTCCAGTAGCAGAAATGGGTTGCATTTGATTGAATGGTTAGCCGAGGGGATTCCATGGAAATTTTCCAATACTCCAGGATGTTGCTAAAATAATGAATAGCTCTTCACAAACTAATAAGGCCCCATTTCCAAGGACAATACACATACGATTTACTGAATTGGAGAAATTCAGTTGATCATCACACAGAGCATTTTCTCCTATATTCTAGTCTATTGTGTGGCAATGTACTCTGCAGGATATTAAAAAAGAATAAAGAAAAACACCTTAAACAATAACCCAGGCAAAAAAACATTTGATCTACAAATATGTTTTGCCTACAAAATGAGGTAGGGCAATGGTGGCAGTAAACTTGTAAAAATAGTCAGTCAATGTCTGACTTAAGGCACAGTCCATGAAAAGCAGCCCATATTTGCCACTGCTAAGATAACCAAGAACCAGAGATTACATAGTCTGGAGACCTAGGATAGAATCAAATACTAGTGGTTTTAAAAAATAATAACATCTTTTAAGGTTTAAATATAACGACTTCTCTTGAAATTCTGCTATACTCATAGATGAGTGCCTTATCCACTCATCATCAGAATGGCTTTCTCTTTTAGCAGATGAGAACAGATGAAGAAACCTACAGCTAGACATATGCTGAGAGAAAGTCTAAATTAAGGAAGGGGAGTCTCCATTAAGTACCTCCCCTTAGAGCACAGGGAATTCTGTGGAAAAGGAGTTAAAAAAAAAGTGTAAGAACCAGTAGAGATAAAGGAGAGCAGGAGAATAAGGCCCTCAGAATCAACTAAGGAAGGAGCATATGAACTCACAAAGACTCATGGAGCAAGCCCAAGGTGTACATGGGTCTGCATCAGATCCTCTATCTATACATTATAGCTTTTAGACTAGTAAAATATATTTTTCTTTTTTGTGCAAGGAAAAACAACCAAACAAAAAGACAGTAGGATATATTCAGATATAAGGGTCTGGAGGAATGGCCAGGTAAGGGAAAATGAGAGGGGAGAAGAATAAAGCAGAGGAGTTATAGATATTGTCAGTACAAGACATATACTAAAAGGCATATTACAGTAAATCTTAACATTTTGAACCATTAAAATTTGATAATAATTGTAGTTAAGAGTTTCTCTGACCTGCCAGCCAATCCAGCAGCCAATTATTGTCAAATAATCACACAAAGGCTTATATTAATTATAAACTAATTGGTTTATGTATCAGACTTATTACTTGCTAACTCTTACTTTTAAACTAACCCATGATTCTTACCCATGTTTAGACATGTGGCTTGGTACCTTTTTATCAGTACAGCATATTCATCTTACTCCCTCTGTGCCTCAAAGGTCTGTTATTCTTCTTCCCAGAACTTTCCTTCTCTGGTCACCCCACTTATATTTTCTGTCTGCTTAGCTGCTGGCCAATCAGCAATTTATTAAACCAATATTTACAGTGACAATTTTCTACAGTGTTCAAAAGCATAATCCAAATAATTAAGTGTAAGAAAATAAATATAAGCAACATAATTATTATAATTGTATATTATAACTTTAAGTAATAAAATATTATTTCAATATCTCAAACTATCCCATTTTTCTAACTCCCAAAAGTACTAGAGTTAAAAAAAATCAAGTATTATTATATGAATAATTTTACCTCCCAGTATAAGAAGACATGGGGTTTCTTAATTATATATATGGTGCTTATTTTTTTAAAAAATAAATTGTAAAATGGGATTATTCAGCATGGAAATCTGTAGTTTGCTTGTAAGCTTTATTCTTGTTCTCTGATGGTCAGCTTGTAATGAAGAAGTCAGTGTTCTAACATTTGTATTTAAACAACATCACAAAACTCCAGGCAGATTGTAGAATTCTCTTGTTCAAGCACAAAATTAAACATTTTTCTTGTAAAGTTTGAATTACTGTGAGCATGCAGTTGTCCCTAGGAAAGGGGCAGTATACGTTGGAAGTAGATAATTATCATTGGCCTGAGTCTCATATTTATCTATGAGAACTGAGAAGAAGAATACTTTTATAAAGCAAGATAAAAGTATCAGTGCTGAGTGTATAGTGTAATGGCCTTCAGAATGTCTATAGTTCACTTTTCATTTGTTTTGCAAATATTTACTGGATGATAAATGCTGTGCCATCTGACACACTTATATGCCACCTGCTCTGGATGTCAGTATGAACTGCATGCTCATTCTTTGCTCAACAGCCTTATGATAGTCATTATCTTTAATGGTTCAAGCTTTTTATCATATTTTTGTGTGTTGACTGAATTGACTTTAACTTGATAACGTTAGTGTTAAACTTTAAGCTTCTGTCCATGCCAGATTTTATACTTGTCCAAAGGGTTAGAAAGAAATAATTTATTTTTGTCCTGTTTCTCTTTATTTGTCTTATTGTCTCTTTTTTCTTTGTCTAGATTTATTTAATAATACTGGATCAATTATAATGCATTTTCTTGAAATTTACTATGTAACAAAATTTGACATGTAAGATATTAATAAGCAGGAGATGTACTCATTCATTAATGGACTTTAAGCAAAAAAACATTATTTCATTGAAAGACGATAGGTGAATAAAGTGATTTAACAAACACACACACACAAAAAAAAAAAAAAACAAAAAGCAACAACAAAAAACAAAAACCTTCTGGTTTGACTGTAGAGGGGTTGCTTAACAGAAATGTGTGGTGTGCATGGTGCATCCATGGGCATTAGCTGTGACCTACTGTGCTTTCTTTATCTGTAGCTGAGCCTAACCTGACTTGAGGAGCTTTAGATTTTATTTTTTATGTTACATGTATTTTAGAGAAAAGAGAAGTTTGATTACTGTATGGGTTTTTTTTCTTCTATCCTGAATGTTTTGCCTTTTTATATAGTTTGATATTGATTTTCAAAAATCAATAAATATATACTAGATTAATTTAACTCTACTAGATTAATTTTACCATCAAATATTTGAAATTTCTTATTTAAAATTTCCTTAGCTGTGCTCTATTACTTTTAGTTGTATTATTTGGTTTCTGATGAGGAATTAGCAGTCATTAGAACCTCATTTCTCTACAAAGTTACGATACCCCTTGAAATTCCTTTCCCCTGAGTTTTCTACTGCTATTTGATTAAAAGTGGTCAGATATGGGTTCCAGGAAAATCCCCTTATTCAGAAGTTCTCTGAGTTTCTTACATGTTTCACTAATTTGACAGTTCTCAGTCATTATTTCTTCACTTTACCCTTCACAGTTTTCTTTGTCTTCTGGGGAATTTAATGAAATGTAAAAGCTTTGCTATCATTACGCATCTCTCTAAAATTCTGGGTTTTTTTTCAACCGTTTATCTTGTCTAGCTAGATAATTTTTACTGTCTTATGTTCATACCCTCCTCAACTTCTAAATGCCTATTGGACACATATAAAAATGGTTTGCTAATGCTTAAATTTACTTTTATTTGATGATATTTGAGAAACAATATAAATTCATGTATATTGAACATAAAAATTTGTAAAATTTATGTCATTTATTTTTTCAATAATACATACTTAAAAATATTTAGGTGATTTGAAGGATAAAAGAGGGCTTCTGTGAATAATGTGCAAAATAGTGTACATGTTATGTAACATCCACAGCTTTTGTTAGTTATGAGGAATGCAGACATTGAAGCCTTGTTTAGGAAGTATATAGTTGCTTCACAAATCTGTGCCATGTATTTCTATTACTCATGTTTACAAGACTTGCCAAACATTACTAGTTCTTGCACATGATGGGTTGATATGTACAAATTTATTATGCTATAAGTAATTTTAATCATATCCTGAAAGTTTATGTCTGTATGTGTTTGTGTGTGTGTGTTGTATATTGTATGAGTGCAAGCACGCAACACTTATCAAGAAATCTGCAAAATAATATCAATTTTTAACCTGTGTCTAAAATTTCTTGTAATATTTTTAGGGTATAATTAGTACATGGTACTTGAGAGGAGCCTAGAAATTTGTGAGCAAATTCACAATCACGGAACAAACTCTCTTTCTTGTACAATCTCAGTATTTTCTTATTTCCTAAAAGATTTCCCTTTTAGTTTATTTTTTCAAGAGCTCAGAGACTATTTTAACTTGCTCTTACATAAAATACTGTGGGATTATGCTTTTGTATATTGTAAATATTTGTCACTGCAAATATTGGTTTAATAAAATGATGATTGGTCAAGTAGCTAGATAGGAAGTACTGGCAGGGCATTGGGATTAGGAGAATTCTAGGTAGGAGAAGAGCAGAGCAACAGATGATACTGAGTTGCAGAAGAAGCAGAATAAGAATTCTGTACTGAGCAAAAAAGGTGCCAAGCTAAACATTAATAGAAATATAGGTTAACCTATGAGAGTTAGGAAGTAATAAGCCTGGGCTATAGACCAAATAGCTTATAATTAATATACGCTATTGCGTGTTTCTTTGGGACCAAGCAGCTGCAAGACTGTGGGTCTGGACATCAGGGTAAGGCTGGACATGGAAACTGCTGACTACACTTCTGGTTATTCCCTTCCCTTCCAGACTTTATTGCAGGCTGTTAAATCACACCTCTGGGGCTATTATAGCTGTATTCAGTTAGGAAACTCTCTTCTTTTGCATTTCATTCTTCTATATGTCCTTGATGTTATCACTAGCATGGAAAGGAGACTTTGTTCCATTTCCTTCTGTTGCTACACTGATATTCACTTCTGAGATTTATATCACTTATGTCCAGAGCAGTAGATGCTTCAGCATTACAGAATTATCTGTAACATCAGGTCCTTCATAGAATTAGTTTGCTACTACTTCTTTTCTAGATTCTTTAAGTATCTGCCTACTACATTTCCCCTAAGCATTGTAATCGCATTCACTAAGTGAGAAGCTGTGTTATTCTTGCTTTATCTTATCTATAACTGCTAATTAATGCATTTAAGTGTAGATTCTGTCTACTGGAATAAGAATATTTTAACATAAAATAGAAATGGGTAGACACATTATTGAAGTGCTTAAAATAAAAGATAATTGTAACTTATAGTACTGAAAAAAATGCTGTAATGAAATGAATATAAGAAAAGTAGATATGTTTTTAGATATCTCTTGATCTTTATACTTAAAATTGGTAGAATGTAATGTGAGTAAGATGAAATGAGATGTAATTAGGAGAAAAAATATGTTTTTGAGGTTGATAATTAAGTGATAGTGCATCTACATGCTGAGAATAAGAAAACTAGAGAACAAAGAGTTTTTAAGTAGTTTAGAATTTGTTTGAAAAGATTAAGAGAAAAGAAAGTATTATGGATACGTGATGTTAGTTCAAAATAATTAGTTTAGGAATTCTTATGTTTGTTTATATTCTAATTATATTTTTAAGTTCAAGTGCTTTAACAGAGAGATGTAATCTAAGACATAAATAAAGCATTTATTATGGTTTTATTGTATTAGATTTGAGGCAATTAAACATTATTCAAGAGTGCTAAATGGTACCTAATGAAGGCATTTGTTACCAAACTTGAGAACCTGATTTTTCCCCCATTAACTTCCATGGTTGAAAGACAAAACTTAAGCTTTTATGTTTTTCTGACTTTTATACATGTATGTATACACATGCACAGACACACAGAGACACACTCAACAGGCCACATTCAAATCCCTATATAAAAATAAAAGAAAATCACAAAATCCAGTAGGTAATAGTTACTGTAAGCCACAGAAATATGTAGTAGGAACTCAGATGCCATGACAAGGCTGACCCATTAGAACCAAGGGTTCTGGGAGAGGAAAATCAAAATGCAAGGTATTTGACACTATTGCCTTTGATTCTATTTGCTATTTTCTGTATTGAATTTCTTGTTTGTAATTGTAAGCTTCCCATCTGATACTACCCTGGGATGAATTTCCTAGGAACATTTAGCAAGGTGATTGATCATTTAATGGCCACATATATTTGTGGCTGATCAGTAAGATGACTTTTTATTTAACTATATAATTTTAATATAGAAAATATACTTGGATGTGTTTCATAGCCATATCAATTGTCCAAGAAGACTAGAAATGTAAAGCTTGCTTTGGTCCTTTTACTTAGACTAACACAAATTACACATATTTAGGTCATTTTTACTTCACAGCAAATTCAAACTAGACTTTTGTGAACATGAAAGAATTCAATGCTAGAGGCATGCATTGGCCATATAATTGAGGATTGTGAATAAAAATTGTTAACTGTGGAGACTCCAGGAAAAGTGAAGTAGAAGAATGCAGAATAAGGTAGAAGAATACAGAGCCAGAAAGAACAAGGTAGAACAATGTAGAAAAAGGAGAAAACAGCAGAAATTTGTTGTTTGCAATAAAAAAGATGAACTAAAGAGAATAGTATGAGTAGATTCATTGATACCCAGAAGTAGATTTCCTGCACTGTTAAGTGAAACTTTCATCTTCGGGGCTGGACCCCAAAGGCTATATAATTAAATAATAATAAAATATTCCCAATGTGTTTGACCTGATCAAGATAAATACCTCATAATTAGCAAAAAAAAAAGATAATTTCTCAAAAAGTTCATGTTTTTAACATGCTCATTGAGTCAATTTTAACAATAACTTCAAGATGATGATACAGACACTAGTCTTTAGGAATTACTGAAATCAAGTATGTATCAAAGACATAGGAGCTAAGTAAATTATAATTTTAAGTTTTGAAATTATAATTATATTATTTCCTCTTTCTCTTTCTCAATACAGCTTCTTCTATTCATATTCCCCTTTTTGTTCTCTCAAATTCATGGTCTATGGCGGTTTTTTTTTTTAATTTGTTATATGTATACTCACACAAAAACTATGTAAATCTAATTAGTTAAGTCTACTATATTGTTTCAAATCTATCTATCTATCTATCTATCTGTCTATCTATCTATCTGTCTGTCTGTCTGTCTGTCTGTCTGTCAGTCTGTCTACTTGGTAACAGGTATACAATTGGAGCAATATTCTCTGATGAAGATTTGCTCTTACCATAAATAAGTCTTACAAGCTTGAGTTTCTCAAAAATGCAGAACAAACTTGAAGAATTATCTAGGACATAAAAGCACTTTCTATTCTTGCTGAGAACTGGGCATCAGTTTTCCGAAACAACATGGCAGGTCAGGACAGTCTGTAAATTTAGTTATAGAAGATAAAATGAACTATTCTGAACTCTGAAAAGAAACAGATGTACGTGCCAGCAAAATAATCATACACATAAATAAAATAAATAAATCTGCTCACTTAAAAAAATGTATTTTCTTTACTAATGCATCCATAGGAATGGCTTTGTAACAACTGATTTGTAAGTATATAGCATGTTATAATAGAGAATGATTAAAGGCTAAAGAAATAGATTTGAAACCTCCATAAGTATTATGCTTAGAGGCTACTGAGAATTATAAGTAGGCTGATGTTAATAAAAAACAAGAGGCTGTGAACTTGAACATGGGGAGAAGATACAGAAGGAATTGGCTGAACTATCCCTAAAAAGTGCTATAGAAATGAAAGATAATCAAAAGGGAATGTGGTACATTTTTATTTCAACTAAAATCATTTTTTAAAAAGAGTCAATTTTTATACAAACTATGAGAAAATTTATCATTATGCAAAAATTTAAATTTTAAACACATTCACTCCCTGACAGTAAAATTTAAATTTGATGTGATTAAACATAAAAAAGTTCTGAACTGAAATACTAGCAAATGAAAAGAAAAATAATGTGTCACTAGGAAATGTAAAACGGTATAGAAAGTACTATTTATCATAATATCTACATAAAATTTAGTATAATTTCTAAGTAATAAAGTATAATTAGCTGCTTAAAGAAAGTTTTTAGAATATGTTTTCTTCCTTGTAATATTTCATACTACATTTCAGGAAAGATTTCTCTTATTCACTCACAAAGTTTTCAATTATGTCCTCAATCTAAGAATCTCAAGCTAAAGTTCTTAAAAGTAGTAAAAACTCTTGAAGATCAAGAAGTACACACTCTTTAAACTTTTTCAACATTTTAAATATTAAAAAAATCCATATTCATTTTAAAATAAAATTTTAAGTGAAATTTGAACATATTTATCTTTTTAGAATGTATGTAATGATAATGTAAGATATCAGGATATTAGTCTGAAGTAAACACCTTCCGCAAATGAATAGAATATTATGCTTATGACCCAGACATTCCAGTCTTCACTACAATTAAAAAATATTCTGTTGCTAATAGTTGCACAGAAGATGTAGAGGCAGAGGGATTAAAGCCAGCCTGGCTAGCACAACAAGACCATGTCTCAAAACAAACAAGCAAAATGTAAAAATTGAACCTCAAGAAAATAATTTTATAAAATCACTGCCTTATTTGAGTAGAGTCTTATTTGAATATAGACTCTACATATGTTAAAATGCCTACAAAATACCTAACAAACCCTAACAAATAGAAATGAGAAGTAAAATATAGGTATGATCTTTGGTTATTGTGTTCCTGTATTGCATTCTTAAGGAAAAACAGGCTCAATATTAAATTGTATTTGTAGAATAAAATATTATCAATACCATTTTTATTTACATGATTTGAAATTCTTGTTTTTATTCATAAGTTTTTAATTGCACAGAATGTAAGTAATTAACTTCATAGTGTGTTTTTGTGTATATGTCTTTGTGTAAAAATAGAACCAAATATATATTTAGTTTATAATTATATACAAAGATTTTTCTGATAGGAAATATGTGGCTTAGTTTTAGTTACCATGGTTTTGTAGAACATAGGCATTATGTTTTGGATATCAAAAATAGTTCATATACCTTGCCACCATATATAATATAAAATAGTTTTATATAATATTAACAATAAAAATGCTTCTTTAGAGTAAATTTAAATTTAACTTTGTATATCTTTCACTGATTTGAAAACCACTTGAATATTACTCAATATATTAAATATAATAAATATTTATATTTAATGGCATTGCTTAAAATATAGCTTGCAAATAATTTTGCTAGAGCCCAATATGGAAACCTATATCAAATTTATTAATTGATAATTAAATAAGCTTAGATTTTTAACATGAAGATTTCTTAAGGATTATTACAAAGTAAGAAAGTAGGCACATATTTTTGTTTTTGAATTTTCAATAACTGAGTTGCATCCATATAAACAAAAAATAAAAATTAAAATGTTTTAAATAAATATGTCAATTCAACAGTTTGAGTGTGAAGTCAAACCAATACAATCAAAATTATTTTATATGTTCCTCTACAACTGTTAGTTATTTTTCTAGTTGTTGTGACAAAATATTGAGCAAAAGTAACTTAATGAAAGCTTTTATTTTGACTATAGCCTGGTGTAGAGTGTGTCTTGGTGGTGATGTATGACTTTGCATGCTAGACCAACCACAGTGAAGGCAGGATCATGAAGGAACTTGTCACATTTCATCCATAGCCAGGAAGCTGACAGAAATGAATTCTGCTGTTAAGTTTGCTTTTTGCTTTCAATCATTTTTCTTAAATAAATTTAGAAACCTTACCCCATTAAATGGTGTCTTTGTTCCTCAGTGAAGCATTTCCAAATCATCTTCACAGGTACTCTCTAAACCATGCTTTCTATGCCCTACTAAATCTAGTCCAGTTGACATGAAGAATTAAGCATCAGCAACAGAACACACATCTCTGTTCAATACAAGCCAAAATATTTATTCTCATTTGAAACTTTGAGATCTTGGTCCATATTTATGAAGTTTAGACTGCCATAAATTTCTCATCATTCTCCCGGACTTCAGGTTCTTGTAAAAGGTTTCTAGCCAGTCTTTCTGGGTCTCGACCAGAAGTTTGGTCCCACTCTCAGCCCCCCTTAGCCTCAAATAATCACACATAGCCTTATGTTGTTTTTATGCTGATTGACCTAGGGCCCAGGCATATAACTTGCTAGCTTGCTAGTCTATTTTTCTCATACTCACCACTGCTCCCTCCCCTCTTCCCAGTGCTTCCCCTTTCTTTCGAGTACATCTTCCTCATTGTCCACCCTGTCTGCTCATTCATTCCCCAGAGAAGGCCATGATTCCCAAGGTGAATCAATTTAGTTTGGCATATCCAGTTGAGGTATGACCTAGTCTTACCCCCAGTATTAACCCATTTCTCTTATCCTATTCAGCCATGAGACTGGAAACCTTTTCTCAGAGCAGCATTTTAACTTCTTTCCTCTGCATTGTCTCCTAGCATCTGCATTGTCTCTCTGATGGCTCTGTGGTGTCTATTGTTGTTCTTCAGATGTTCCTGAGTTTTCATCGCTTTTCCTGTCTGTTTTTGGCCAATCAGCTTTTATTAAATGCATAAGTGGGACAAATATTTACAATGACAGGAAACAGAAGCAAAATAATATAATCCCACTACAGCTCCTAATAACTTTTTAGTAAGAAAAACACATTGAAAATCTTAATTCTACTGGATTAATCCAGGTTTTGGGCTTTAGTTTCTTGAGTTCTCTATGTTATGAAAGTGAAATGACATAGCTAATTTTGACCTGAATATTTCTTTTCTATGGAACAGTACACTGTCTAAAATTGCTTTCTTTTCAATGCAAAGAACAGTCAACAGCAGGTAGATTTTGAAATATAATCTCAACTCAGTTCAAACTCAGAGGAAAACCTAGGTAATAGATTGTTGACACATAGGTGTCTCATCACAGGAAAGCTTGGAGCAGAGACCTCTATTATAACCATTTTTGGGGGAGTGGGATTTTTGTTATATCTTGTCAGACTAAAAGTCTTATGGACATGTTGGTAATGAGATAATCACAAATACAATCATTTTACTAGGTTAATTATAGAATGATTTAAATCCAATATGTTATATTATATTAATATACTAATTAAATTGCATAGAACTGGAGAGATGTCTCTAATTGAATTCTCCATAAGTACCAAGCCGTAAACATCTCACTGAGAGACACTCTTCTGTATTTCAGCTCAAAGTAGAAATTCAATTGTTTTGATTATGGTACCTTGGTGGTGCTCCTCACATTGGAGGCTCGAGTTCCCTCCCACAAACACTGTACTATAGATAAACACTGATTTACTGGATTCATGTCCTACCACATTCACTCATTTCAGTTCATTTGGGTCACACTGAATAGCTGGTATATCCTCGGATTGTCTTGTGAAAGAACAATTGTCAGTGTTATTACCTCTAGGTACAGTGTCCTTTTCTCCTTGGTAATTCTAGGTAGAATGGATACCTCTTTTTCAACTTTCAGGAAAGATAAAGTCAGTTATTTCAGCATATTTTATCCCAAGGTCCACTTGCACAAGTTTTAATTTTTATTAAACAATTACCAAATTGCTAGTAGATATTGTCAATAATGATTAACTGGATGAAGTGGGCAGTGGTACATGCCTCTAGCCCAGCAGAGATGCAAAAGTTGGAGGGCAGTACGGACAGATCTTTTCTCAAATTAAACAAAACTAAATTTTGAATGATTTTGCCACACTACAAAGCAAAATATTATGGGCTTTAAAAATGGATGCATAAGCTAAATAACTACTGGATTATAACAAGCATTTCACAGGTGAATTTTGCATTTATTTTTAAAACAGGACCTTATGATTAGATTGAGTTCACTTTAAGAATGATTTGTAAAATGGAACCTTACTAGGGTGAAGGCGTTGCTCCTGAGGTGCATTTGAGTACAGACAGCATGGCAGCTGCCCTTTCTTTGCCATGGCAGCAGCAAGACTCTCCACTCTCAATAGTGGCCTTAGAATTACTGACAGGAAGCTGTGGAGAAATGCCTTAGAACAATAACCTCTGACTCTAAGAATCCCAAAAATGGAACAGAGTTACTGCAAGACATTATTGTAATTATTGGCTAGTAATTATTGCTTGACTATTTGGGAAAATGTTTTATATGGTTAGAACTATTTATTTCTTAAAATATAGCTGTCAGTAAATTAAAGAGAAATTATACAAAACAGTATTATTATTTCAAAATTATAAGTTCAAATGAATTATACATATGAATCAGCAATAAAAACATCCTTTCATATGGACAGAAAAAAGGAAATAATAAATGAGATATTCTAATTTAATGTATTTTTCCTGGCAGTTTTTATTTAATAAATGCCATATGTTAATCTTATGTTTTATTATATCCCAAACTTCTGTTAACAGAACTGACAACCATGCCATCAGAAGGATTTATTACATTTATATTTTAAATGTTTAACAACAGCACACACACAAACACATAAACAAACACACATACATACATGTATGCATACTGTCAATAAGTCACACATAGTCAGGGATCATGCAAAGTTAACAGGATGCTTATGGTTTACTCAAATTAGAATGAACTGAAATGTAATATACTTTTTAAAAGAAGCAAATAGAATAAGACTCTTAGCTTTCCTCTATTTCCCCACCATAATAACCACTAGCCAGGGCACACAGAATTCTTTTCTTGGTCTTGTTGGTCTAATTGTTTTGGATTTTCTCTGTACAAATGGTGGTAGCTCAGTTCTCATCAAGTCTAAAAATGTAGTGTGTGGTTATGTCTACAACTCATAAAAATCAGAACAGAGTAGCAATAGGGAAATTTAAGTTTTGGTTATAGACTGTATGACTATTTCCATTTATTTTCATCTAATAGTCAATGAAGATAATGACAAAGGAAAAAAAAAACCCTGCAAAATGTTGCAATAAACAGAACAGAAATTATACTCTCAGTAAAAAGGGCTGCTGCTAAGATGGCACATACCTATGGGTAACTGAAATCAGAGTAAAGTCTGGTATCCTTATCATCATGGTATTATCTTTCTTCCTTTATGTCTCAAAGTTTTATGTCAAATTCCTGCTCTATTCTGTATAAGTGTGTTACTGGTTTAGAAAATACTGACTTGGTAACCCTTCTAATTTTAAAGGTAGATCACAACTTAAAATGAACTAAGATATACTCAGAATTTCAGGAACAGAGAACCTTGTAGGCATATTACCCCATGATGGAAATAGCTCCCAGTAGGACCACATACCCAGTGATGTGAAATGAGGCTGCCCCTTGCACAGGAGCAATTATTTCATGATGAGAAACAAATTGACCCCTCTAGTGAAGGTGAGAAGCAGCAGGGACTCACAGTACCTGTGATAATGACAAAAACCACCACTGAGCCAAGATTTGCTTAACTATTGATACTTCCTGTTCAAATTCTCCTCTCTTACACATTTTAACTTGTATCTCTCCCTGAAGGCAGGGTTAGAAATGCAAGCCCTCTCTCCTTCACCTTATGGCACTCCTCAGAATAACTATGATGAATAAATCCTTTCTTTTCATTGCTACTTTTTCTCAAATAATTTGAGGAGAGTGGTCTGTTAAGACCTACAGAACTACTAAAATCAGGAACTAGAAAAGGCTGTCCCCTCTCCCCTTATCTATTCAATATAGTTCTCAAAGTTTTAGCTAAATCAATAAGAGAAGGAAAGGAGAATAAGGGGGTACAAATTGGAAAAGAAGAAGTAAAGCTATCTTTATTTGCAGATGATATGATTGTATACATAAGTGCCCTACAAAATTCTACCAGGAAACTTCTACAGCTGATAAACACCTTCAGCAATGTAGCAGGATACAAGATTAACTCAAAGAAATCAGGAGCTCTCCTATACACTGAAAAGGACTGAAAGGGCTGAAAAAGAAATAAGGGAAACATCACCTTTCATATTAGCTGCAAATAGCATTAAATGTCTCAATGTAACTATAACCAAAGAATTAACAGATCTGTTTGACAAAAACTTTAAATCACTGAAGAAAGAAATTGAAGAGGATATCAGAAAATGGAAAGATCTCCCATGTTCCTGGATAGGTAGGATCATCATAGTAAAAATGGCAATCCCACCAAAAGAAATCAACAGATTCAGTGCATTTCCCATCAAAATACCAACAAAATTTTTTCGACCTTGAAAGAACAATCCTCAATTTTATTTGGAAAAACAGGAATGCCAAGATTGCCAAAACAATTTAGCTCAACAAAAGAACCTCAGAAGGCCTCATCATCCCTGACTTCAAGTTATACTGAAGAGCTACAATAATAAAAAACAGCCTGGTACTGGCATAAAAACAGACTTGTGGATCAACTTGAAGATCTTCAATTCAATACTTTTAGGCATATACACTAACGACACACATTCACACCCCAAAAGCATTAGCCCGACCATTTTCATAGCAGCATTATTTGCAATAGCAAGAACCTGGAAACAACCTAGATGCCCTTCAACTGAAGAATGGATTAAAAATCCATGGTATATCTGCACAATGGAGTACTACTCAGCAGTAAGGAAAAATGATGTCCTAAGATTCTCAGGCAAATGGATGGATTTGGAGAATATCCTGAGCGAGGTATCACAAATCCAGAAGGAGTAGCAGGGAATGTACCCACTTACTAGTGGACTTTAAAAAAAATGTCATTGTATACAAGATCTCAAGGCTAGAACATAGCTAAATGACACAGTGCTTCACTTATGCATCGATGGCAGCGGTGTGACTGAGAAAGTACTCATTTTCTTTAAGGGGCTGGCCACAGGGAGTTTAATTATACTCCAGTAATTAAATGAGCAGCATGAATGGATTTTTTGGAAATGGGGAGATCATAAGAGTGGCTATGAAACTGAGAGAACTAATTAGTGAGTTTGATGTGGTATAGGATGTAAAATCACCAAATAGTAAATAAAAATATATAATAATAAGAATAACAACAACAACAATAATAAAAACCTACAGAACTCACAACCTATTCTGGCTTACAACATGATCAAAATGTAGTGTCTATATAAAATAAAGAAAGGAAAATTAAACTATTGTATGGTTTATCAATAGAAAAATTAATATTACTGAGTATAAAACACACAGAATCACTAAAGACATGATTCCATTTGATAAATTATGATGATAAAGTCCCTAATCATGGTGGGAATATCCTGTCTGTATGCTGTAAATAAAGAAACTGTTTTGGCCTGTGGTGGGTGCCTTAGAAGTAAGTGGAAGAATCAGGATAGGCAGGAAATCAGAGACAGGTAGAGGAGGGTATAATTAATGCAGTCTCTATCCAGCCTCTAAAGAAGAAACATGTATGACCCTGAATAAACTTTTGTGTGGCCTTGGTAGGGTGTGTGTCTCTTCTCATGCATAAAACCAACACTGTCTACTAGTTTAATAAAAGTGCTGACTTGCTGAAAACAGACAGGAAGTGGGGGTGGAGCTACTAGACGAGAAAATCTCTTAGCAGAGCTGCCAGAAAGACAAAGCAGATGCCAGGAGACACAGAGGTAAGAAGTTGAAATGCTGCTCTGAGAAAAGGTACTGAGCCACATGGCTGAACAAGATGGGTTGAGTTCAGATGAAGAAGTTAGTAAGTTATATGCCTAGGCCCTAGGTCAGTCAGCAGAAAATTAATTTAAATGTCCGTGTTTCTCTGTGGGACTGTGAGTGTTTCTGCTGGACTGCTGGTCAAACCTTCCCAGGTCAATCCAGGCCTGGGAAGTCTGGGCCAGAAAACTTTTCAACAAAGACCATCTTAATTTTTTAAATAGAGATGTATATATCATAATTTGCTTTCTCAATATTCAAGTAATAACAACACATAAAAAAGAGCTACAATATAAGAAATTCTGATGAAAACCTATCGTACTAGTCCTGGGAAATCAAAACAAAGAAAAGAACAGAGTTGGGGCTGAAGGTCCTTGATAGAGTAGTTTACTATCATGCACAAACCCCTGACTTGGGTCTTCATTTCTTAAAGTGATGCTGATATTTATGATAATACTGTTAGTAATAATAATAAAGATAATTTAAAAATTCTGAACAATTGATTTTAATAATAATGATAAATAATTAAGTTATACATATGGGAACTCAGAAGTTATATTATTTGTGAGACATAGAGTGGCTTTTCTACACTGCTGCCATGACATGTGGGACCCAAAACAGTTTGGCCACACTATAGCCATGACAGGATTGGTAGAAACCAGCTTAAAGATTGGCCTGAGTCTCTGTTTCCTGGCAGGTACCAAATTCTTCAAAAGTTTAAATTGTAGCAAATATCAGTTTATTGTGGAAAAAATAAAAAAATAAATTATATATATATATTTATGTAAATGTATTTATTCTTTACTTGGTAACAATAGGTCATTAAGTTGGGTAACACAACTTAATCTTTTAAAAGTAACTCTGTACTTTGTAAGACCTTTGCATCTTGTACAAACAAATGCATCCAATGGAAACTAATGTTTCTGTTTTGCAGGAGAGCTACTTCCCTGAAGCTAAGGAGAGGTAGGAAATGGGCAGGATTAGACAGAATAAAAGTATTTATGGAAATGAAGCCAGTATTTTAATGCATCAGATATAAGACATAGACAATGGCCCAAAGCCAAGTAGCAATTGTTTTTTGGTGGATGGGCGTGGAATAAGGTTTGTTTTTAAATAAGTGAGGCAGTACAGAGAGATACAAGAAACCTAGGAAGAGTTTATCTGTTCAAAAATTACCCCTTTCTGTCATTAAATTTGGAACAGAACTGCAAATGGTAGAAAAGACACTTGAGCAAGCAGCAGAGGATGGCTCGCCTTTAAAGTTATACAAAGCAAACCAACTCAACCAAAATAATGGTTTTCAAACTAATTAAAAACAAAACTTGTTATCCTCTTTATGTGCTGAAAAACTCTAATTGGAAATTGGAAGCCTTCTAACATCTGTTAAATGCTTTGCCACATGGATCAAAATGAGAAGTTGCTTAACCTTTTTTTTTCTTACACATTTTAATGTCTTCAAACACAACAGTTCTACCCTCTCAGAATTTCTTTCTACCCAGTAAGCTTCCAATTAAAACTACTTATAAGAACTTATTTTTAAACTTTCTATAGTTGTTCTATCAAGGTTAATTTTTTTCTAATTAAATTTTTGCTATTTTTAATTTTTCAAAATCACAAAAATCAATTTTATCATTTTATATTAGCAAAGAAGAATTTTATTGAAACTGTTCATGTCTAAAATAAATGTAATACAATCTGACTTCTACTTATCTCTAACTGGAGTTATATTACCTCAGAGAATATAAAATTAATATATTTGTAATCAAACTTAATAAAGTAATTGAAAAGCAGAAAAATAAATTTTGAAGAGACAAAGCAAGACTGAGAATATTTTTATGTAATTAATTATTTACAACTGTCAAACAACTTATATAGCATGTTTTTATATACATAAATCAGAGCCTTGATCTGGCCTTATCAGAGAACCTTTTTTTTTGGTTATTGCTCAAATGATGTTCAAATTTCAAGAGACTTTAGAGCACTAAGCCTTAACTGTGATGCCTTTATCAAAGCCCTGGAATGTGGTTGACCTATTCAGTGACATTCTATAAGAAAAAAAAAAAAACTATTTTCTGTTTCTCAGCAGGTATCAGTTGATAATAACTTCTTGATTTGATGTGGTATTTGGTGTTCACTTCCTCTTCTTGGTGTTAGTTTTATCTGTTTTGAACCTGTGCAGGTCTTATGTGAGTTGTTACAGTCTATGTGGCAGTCTTGAGTATAGAAAATGCTGTTTTCCTGAAGTCCTTCTAAATGTCTAGTACCTACCATTATTATTTTTGTTATTATTTATTATTATTATTATTATTATTTTGCCATCAGGACAAGACTCAGGCCCAGGATTAGTTTGCCAACACAATAGAAACTTCGTAGTTTTAATGAGTTTTTTATTTATTTGTTTTGTTTTCTTGTCAGAATTTTAGCCTTACTGACTTTTTAAAAAGCTTTGTTTTGATTCTCCTTTTTTGACATTTTTTTCTTTGCATGTGTGTGTCTGTATATGTGATTACTAACAGTGAGAGAAAGATGAGAAAGGGGGAGAGACCAAAAGACAGAGGTAGACAGAGAGAGAGGCGAGAGAACAGGAATTTGAGTGGGTAGAAGTTTGCATAGGATCTGTGAGCACTTGGGGAGGGCAAAAATCATAATCAAAATATATGGCATAAAATTTAAGTAAAAACTAAAAGTAGTTATTGCCAGTGTCAATACAAAACATAACTGTCTTCTTGAAAATATATATGGTATAGTTTATTATAAAACTTAATGCAAGTTTTCATAGACCCAAAACACAAATTCAGGTTATGTCAAATTTTATGTCAAGATTTTTATTCATCTTAGTGTTGTGAACATTAAGTTTCATAATATTTTTTATAAAAGAACAAAATGATTCATAAACTAAGACAATTTTCAAATGCATTGGTGAGCATATTACCTTGGGTAAAAAGATAAAACAAAGAAAGGAAACCTCTGTTATGTGTTTCAAATAGTATCTGAAGACATTCTTGGCTTCTTTAGCATGAGAGCTAGTGGTCTGTTATGGCAATCCAAAATATTTCCTAAAATAGTCAGAAGAATGTAAACTCCTACACCAATGAGGAGATTGGCTACTGCAGAGAAAAAGATAATTAGTAATTAGGCCCTGAGGTTGCTACATTCCAACATCTGGACAATCACTGTACAGCTTTCCTGTCTACTTGTCAAGCAGGTATGTATTCTGTGGACTCTCACAAAAAAAGAATATTGAAAAAGTAAAGTAGTTGACATAGAGATAGATGGCATGTGAAAGAAATAAGAAAACAATAAACAATGGTTTTTGTTTCTCTGTAACAAAAACATAGACTCCTTTCTAGTTTAAAGATAGAAACATAGAGACTTTAGAAACTGAATTGCAAATAAAAATCTGAATTAGGGGCTGGGGGTAAGTGTTGTAGGATATTTGACTGTAGTATTAAACTCTAATTCTGTATTAATAAAATAACATTAAATCAGGGGGTGAAAGGAGCCAGCTAATAGTTGACAAGAATTTGTTTTAAAGAGTATGAGGGACCTGGTAAGATGAATTGAGAGACTTACAAGAAGTCATCGAGAATGACTTAGAGACTCATGGGCATTTTGGGTCTGGGATAGTCAGGAGAGATACTCTCCCGCTGTTTCTCTGGCCAAAAAGGAAGGTCAGCTAGTTTCTTCTCAGCTTCTTTGATCTAGTAGGTTTTTATTTCAACATGTGACTCCTGAGCCTTTCTTGGTAAATAGAACAACTGAGATTAAAAACAACTGGTTGGTGGTTGGTGGTGAAGATATAAATCAGCAGTTAAGAGCTTCCTGCTCTTCCAGAGTATCCTAGTTTGGTTGGCACCACCCATGATAGCCACTTCCACAACTTTCTGTAATTCCTGATTCCTAGGAACTAACACCCTTTTCTAGCATCCGTTGCTATCAATATGCATATACATCCTCTACCCAACAAATACACCTAATTAAATTTCAAATGAAAACAAAATCTTAAAAGAATAAAATAAACAGAACACCTAAAACTTATGAGATAATTTCAAAACTTGTAACCTATCTGATATGAATAGAAGAAGAATAAAAGGATAGTGGATGCTAAAAAATAATTGAAGTAATGATGGCCAATGTGTTTTATTTCTAGGCATACGATAGTGGATACGTCTAAAAGAATCAACATGTATAATCAAGATTAACATAAAAGTTTATGGATATTTGAATTGATTAAAAAAAAATCAGAGGCCAGGAACCCAACTCAGATCCTCTGTAAGAGAAATGCAGTTCTCAGCCAGCTGAGCCTGGTGTGCTGCATCAAGTTGAATAAGTAGAATGTACAAATCAGACAAACAATGATTCAGTTCCTAATATCTTTCACCAGTTGTGTTAAAAGGCTTATTACTAACTTCTCTGATTACTCATTTCTTCTTCATTAACTACTGGAATGATGATCACCAAACATCATATATTATGACTATTTATTGTTAATAAAAATGTTAGTTCCTCTGCCAAAATAAAAGGCCAAAAGAGGGTGCTTGATCCTCTAAAACTGAAGTTACAGGTAGTTGTGATCTATCCACTATGAATACTAGAAACTAGATTCTCGGGTTCTTTGCAAGAACAGGCAGTATGTGGAGACTGAAGTGGAGGGATCAGACTGTGTTTCTGTGCATGGACTGGCACCTTGGAGCCCTTTCCCTCCAGAGGAACACCTAACCCAGTCTTGATAGGAGGATGAGGAAATCAGACTTGCGTGGAGTGGATGCTGAGCTAATCCACCTTGGGACCTCTTGCCCTTTCTGGGGAGGAGATGGGGGATTGGGAGGAGGGAGGCTGAAGACTGGCCAGGAGAGATCAGGAGGGAAGGGTGTTGGAACAAGGGGATACATGGATAAAAAAGACTGTATTCTTTAAAAACAAACAAACAAACAAACAAATAAATAGATAAAAGTCAGAGGCCTCATTCATAATAAAGCTACTAGTCAAGAATAAAGTAATTCCTTCAACTTCATTTGCAAGCCAATAGCAAACCTAGAACTCACATTTGCCTTATGATGTTCTCTGTGCCTGTCCCTCATGGTTTGCTTATACTTTTAGTGGAACAATACAGCACAAAGCAAAAGCTGTATATATGGAGAAGGGAGAAATAAACCTGCCAATATTTATGGAACTATTACTATGTTAAAACTTTCAAAAAAATGAATAAAAGATACCAAAAGCAATGACAGAATGTCAGAAACTCAGGGGATACAAGAAGTTAATTTCTTTCTTTAAACCATCAATGAACAAAGGGGAGACTCTATAGTAATATTAACTATGAATTAAGAAGAAAATTACTTTTACTTATTCTTTTAATGTTAAAAAATGTATTAGAAAAATGAAAGTAAAACAGATGACAAAATGTGAGTATGTGTATTTGGTGTAATGATTGTGGGACATACATTTTTAAAGGTAAATTGACATTAGTAATGCTTCTAGGGGTGTGTTGTTGTTTTGATCCAGAAACAAAGATTACCCAGAGATTTCCTTCATAAGAACTTTACTACTAAGATATATCACAACCCTTACTACTACTAATAGTATTAATAGCTAACTATGTCCCTTCTGTGAATTTTCTACACCTAACAACAGCTATTTATTAGCAACACTGAATAAAGACTGTGTAAAGTTTACTAGAATAAAACTCCTAAATGACTATTATGTTTTGTATGTAATAAATAATCATTAACTTAAATTATTTTGGCTATGTTCTGATGGATACAACAAAATAATGTAAAATAAATTAATATTAAAATGCCAAAACAGTTTAAAAGAACTAGAGATGGATATGAAAGAACTCCCATTTTTGTATAATAAAAACCTAAATTACAAATTATTTGTTATAACACACTGAAAACTTATATTATTTTGATAAATATATTGTAAAGAGATTATAAAAATATTTAATGTTATGTATGATACATAAAAATAATAATGGAATTATTTTGACAGTTAGGAACAATAACAAAAACTTACTTTAAAATATTTTAATGTATCATGTTCTTTCTATGTAAGATTTCAAGTTAAAGGCCAATTCTGTAAAAACAAATATTTTATTATGAAGTGTTCATTAAGCTCCAAGAAGTTTTATAAAGAAACTTCAAGCATCACAAATTATGATAAAATTGGGTAAATTTCCAACAATGAACTGAGAAATAAGAAAACCTCTCTCTTTCTCTCTCTGTCTCTTTCTCTCTCTCTTACACACACACACACACACACACACACACACACACACACACACAGAGACAGGCTTCAGTTATCATTGATTGAGCATAGGACAAAATAATATAAATGAATGGAAAATGTGTTAATTTCAGGAGTATAACAGCTTTTTTTTTTTTTTTTTTTTGGATTTATTTGTTGGCCTGGAGAAATGACTGTACTTACTGTTAAGAGCACTGACTCCTCTTTCAGAAGTCCCAAGTTGAATTCAATTCCCAGCAATCACATGGTGGCTCACAACCATCTATCATGGCATCTAATTCTCCCTTCTGCTGTACTCAAAGACAGGTCACCCATATATATATAAAATAAATACATATATTTTAAAAGGATGTATTAGTTTTCCACATGAGCATTCTGTCTGGCTGTATGTATATGTATCATGTGAATTCCTGGTGCCCATAGAAAATGGAAGGAATAAGGTTTCTGATAGCTGGAATTAAGGATAGTTGTAAGCTATCTTGTAGGTGATGGAAGCTGGTCCTAGTTTTTTTTTTTTTTTTTTTTTGCAAGAGCAGTGAGGGCTCTTGAGCCTTGAGTATTATCTTCAGTTCTAGGAATATGATAATTCTTTAACACATCAAAGAGTTAGAAATGTTACCAGAACAATTGTATATTTTACTGAATTCTTTGCATCAAGATTTATAAAAATAAAATTTTAAATGTTAATAACAAATTGATAAAGTACAATATATAGCTACAAGAGACTCGGGGTTCTAGGTAATCATTAAACACTGATAACATTCTAATTTACCTATAGTAAAGTTAATGAAAGCAGAAAGCAGAAGAGAGACACAATAATATCCAAAAGCACATGATAAGAAGAGAAATTACCTTTAATCAAAACATTATAATTTACACAAAATAGTATTCATTTTTCTCATAAATTATAATTAATCTCAAATGGCATATTTATCTTTCCAAATGGAGAAAGTATTTTAAAGATAGAATGTTGTGTTCACAAAGGTATGATAAAATGTCAGGTTTTATTACTCAGTGATAGTAAAGTAAAATAAAACACTGTCTGCCTTAGGTACAATTTTACATTTATTGAGATTTCTTGTAAAATATAAATTCCTTGATAGATACACTTGATTTATTTAAACTAAGAAAATTATTAGAATCATTAATTAGTTACATAGCTGAATGTTCATTCAGTTGTATTGTTATAAGAAATAAAATACTTTCCTGTAATAATAAAGTAAAATTGTATAGAAAATTATTCTTAGTGAAGACTAATAGTTTTTTCAAAATATGAAGTATAAAAGCAAATTGATATTAAGTGAAGCAAATGTGGTAAATTCTAGCTAAATGAGTATGGTTTTTGAAGAATGTTATAGTGTTACTTGAGAAAAAAATATAATGAAATGAAATATGATCCAATTCTGTCAGTACTGAGTTGAATTATAAAATCTGAACAACAGATACAAGTACAGCATTGTATTTTATGTTTTTATGTCAATATAAAATATGTTTCAAAATATACTAGACAGCGTTATTCATAGTCAATATCTCTAAGTAGTTATGACATGGTTAATATGGTTTAGATTTTGTTTATGTGTTATCTTTAAACTTACTAAGACTTTTTTCTAAATTTTATAAAATCGACACCATGCTTAAAATAGACAACAAGAAATCAAAATCATTAAAAGTACATCTTCACATTGTATTTCTATTGAATTATATGCATCAAATGTAGGGGTGAAGTTGAAGACGAAGTTCTGGCTTTTATATCTTGCTCTCACAGAATCTTCAAATATTTGAATGTGATTCCCAAGTGTTTGCTAACAGTTCTAAACAGAAAAGAACAACAGCAGGTCAAATCCTTGAAATAATAACAGACAGGGCACCACAGGGAACTGCCTGCGTCCACTGATTTCTTTGCAAAAGAAAGCAAAGATGTGCTTAGATCACTTTTACATAAAAACAACTGGGGAGACTTCAACTTTGAAGAGTATATAAGAATTTTCATCTTTGGATGGAATCTCAGGTAAACTGTCTGGAAGAAAAGAGCAATATTTAGCCAGTATTCAGGATATATATTTCCATGCACTTTGCAATTTGAAATGAAAAATGGGCTATATCACTACACTGTAGCATATGTTAGCATTCTCTTTGGAGCCAGTGAATAAAAAAGGAGTCAATTGCAATTCTCTGAAAGAATGGTTTGTTGAACAATGCAACTGATATTTCAATATTTACCTTGTAATTATTTATGTCCTTTTATTCAAAATAAAATGTGAAATTATTTTTTTCTTTCATAGGCCATCTAAGCTCCGGTTCATACTAAATATAGTTCTCACTTTAAAGTAAAGGAACTAAGATGATGTCAGAATGAAAAATGTATTTATTAAATAACATCCAAGGATCACAGGATCACAAAGTCCTTTTCCATTCTAAAAGCTAATTACATCACTTTCTTAGTTGTCAGATTGACTACTGTAGTTTTACAATACTTGTTATAAAGTAAAAATATCAATGATTAGTTAACACTTTGCCTCAATACCTAAAGTCATTTATCTACATTTACATCACTGTATGCCATATACACTCATATAGTCAAAAGAATGGTGAGAAAAATATGACAAATTATTTTGAGAAAAAAAGAATATATTCAATGTATTGTTATCACTGTCCTGTTTATTATACTCCTACTCTATTCTAGTGAGTAGTTTGTAAATTACTGTAGAATCTGGTGCCATCTTTTTTTTTTTTTTTTTTTTTTTGATAACTACTGAGGATTCTTCAAATCGATTTCTTGAGCAAAAGGAAGGAAGAATATTCTGGAACTACGATCCAATCACACTTAAGAATGTTATAAAAAGGTAACTAAAGGTTTCACCAAAAGAAAGTCAATACAGAATCAGAAAGCTTGGTGCATCTAGCCAAGCTGCCAGCTGTACAAAAAACTGCCATTGCAGTTTGCAAAAGGAATATGCTGTATAAAGAAAATAATATTAATTATCTAGCAGTTTTAGATATATATATATATAGTGATATCATGATAGTCACTTTAGTAGATACTGGAATAAAATGATTATACTAATTTTTAGTTTATTATATTTTTTTACGTTAAATACTATAGTTATCTTAATTACTATTTGTGTAAGTTGTTTTGTTCATTTTACTTTTCTCCTTCTTCAGTTTTATTAATTCTCTAACAATGTCTTTTGACCACATTTATTCACCAACATCAACCACCCTTTCATGCTTTCCCAAGTTTGTGTTCATCCTTAATAAGAAATCAAGTACAATTTATTTTGCCCATATATTCTTTTTTTACTGACACTTTGATGGATCTTTATGGAATAGAAAGAAAAAGAGCCAAATGTCAATGCATGACTACTAGGAAATAGTGTTTGCTAAACACAATGAATCATGGAAGCTGTCAAGAGTTGCATAAAGCCTGAATAAAGCCAGACACAATCCCAGCAGCAGGAAAGGGAGGTGGGACAGAAGTTCACTCTTAGATAAGGAAGTATGGTCAGCTAATTGTTGTTAGCTAATGACAGTTCCCATTTTTTAAAAATTTTTAGTGATTTGGCTTTACTCATTTTTGAAGAGTCTTCAAAAGGTTACATATAAATAAGAAAATTTAACTGTACAAAAATCATTCTCTAACTTCCACAAATTTAGTTTCTAAGTTAAATAAACAGCAAAAAGCAGAATATTTTTCTATTTAATGTCAATTTTTAGAATTTTTTGTGTATATACAAATTAGTACTGATAAAATTTTATTTTTCAAATATAAACTCTCTCAATAGTAAACTTTGAGCAATGTATCTCAAAATTAGACAATTTTGCTAGTGAAACTTTTATGTTACAATAAAGGTTAATGTTTTATATATTTGAAATAATTTTATACATAACCAACCATTTAGATGGTACCTTGTAAAACCATCTGTAAGGGACATTTAAGTCTTTCTTAGAAAAATTATTAAAATAAGAAATATAAACTATTGATAAACATAAAAAATTTATGGCATTTAAAATTTTTTTAGTATTAATGTATAGAAAGAAGTAATACTTTACTTAAGAGCACTTACTCTCTTTTCTCCCCATCTTATCTTCTGGGAGGGGCGGGAGAGGGAAGAGAGTTTGAAAAAGTAGATACATGGATAAAAAATATGACTTTATTCACAATAATAAAAAATAAATAAATAAGAAAGTAGCAAATATTCTTCATATGTATAACTAAATTTAAAAATGCATGCATATTCTATGCACATACATATCATGCATGAGTATTCCCCACAGTATATGTATGTATATACAGATCTACAGATAAGACATGAAATCAGAAGAGTCCTGTTGTTTTTTTTAAAGCACTTTCTCATTTTACAGTGCACTGGAGCTGGGTTCTTGGAACTTTTAACAGTCTCATTATTTTTTTACATTGTGTATTAGCATTTTCAAATGGCAGGGATTTCATTATTCTTTGCCTTGCTTCTGAATCTGGTACCATCCTATTTACTACTGCAGATAATCTCTGCGAAATGTCTGTAAAAGTTTCCTTTGGGTTTTGAATTATTTTTGTGTATGATTCAGTTTTCTTTCCTACTTCTTCTATCTGATCCCAAGCATTTAGTGCTGCCATGCAACATAAACTGAGAGTGTGTTCATCATAAGGGATTGCCTTTCAATATCAGTTTGTTGTCCTTTCCCAAGTTGGTCTAGGGAGTCTTCTATGCCCTGGCTCTGCTTCTGTTGTTCTATTATTTTAGCCTACTCCCTCCATCATGTTTTCCACTGTAAAAGTGGCTCTGCTTCCAAAACAACAGTAACCATATCTAACCAGTCCTTAGGGGTGATCTGGTTGCAAGATGATCAGCTATTAAGCATTTGTTTGGTGTTGTCGATTGTAGTTGTGGTGATGTTAATGATGGTAGTTGTTTGTGTGTGTGCTTCTATATGTTCATGCATTTGTGTGTGATGTGTGAGTTTATACATTACTAAGTTGGACTTCAACAATTTCCTTTTGCATTTGCTTTTTTCTTTCTTATTTGAAAACAAATTCTGGCTTATTATGGCATATTTTGTAGCAGGTCAAATTAAGTAAAGCAAACTGCCAAATGCTATGATGTGTAATTGGGCAGCTGTGCACATTTATGCCTGGTCCAGTAAGTATTCTATTCTTTTTTTTTCTTTGAGTTTTTAAGCTTATTGTTTTGTTTCTAATTAAAATTTTTGAACACATCCTCCACTGTTTTCTCCTGTCCCCCTCATCGCAATACTCTACCAGCTACCCCCACCCCATCCCCTATCCATTCCTCAGAGAGGGTTAGGGTTAGGGTTAGATGGTTTTTCACACAAGTCAGATATGTCCCATGTCACCACAGTGATTGCTTTGAGAAACAAGACAAGAAGTTTGTTTTTTTTTTTAAAAAAAAAATAACAATCTGCTTTATTAAAAGCCATAATAGGAAATATTTGATGAAAATATATATTAGATATCTAACATTTTTCTAATAAGCTTCATTGATCACTAATACTTAAAAATGCATTCCTTTAGGTACCAAATATTTTAGATCTAAAGCAAAACATGTTATTTTTCAAATTTGGAAGAATTGGTTGTACACAAGAATGGTGTTAAATGTGTAGCTATATTAATGTTTTAAATATCTGAGGCTTTTATTCATTTTTTTAGTGTTGAAATGTGTAGTGAATCTGCAAACCTTTATCTGAAGGCTCTGAAACATTTTTAGATACTTTAGACAAACAGATGGTCAAAGAAATAACTTCCTAAGATTAAATTTTGAGTGTTTGTGTGTATTCAGAAGTTTCTCTGGCTCATCTCACAGCCATTTAGTCCCAAATAATTCATAAAAGCTTCTATTAATTACAAACAGTTTGACCTATGGCTTGGACTAATTACTTGCTAACTTTTACTGTTAAACTAACCCATGATTCTTATCCATATTTAGTCATGTGGCTTAGTACCTTTTTCTCAGTGTAAGAGTTTTATCTTACTTCCTCTATGTCTGACTGGCATCTGCTCTCCTCTCCTTTCCAGATTCTCTTCATCTGGTCACACACACATATATATATATATATATAGTAAATGCAAGTTTGAAAATTCTGCTTGGAAGAAGTGTTGCAGTCACAAATTGAAACACTGCAACTTAGCAGAATGTGAGGACCTTCAAGTATATGTCTGTAAGCCCCAACTTCTGTCCCTCTATCTCAGAAGTAGTAGGTAAGCTGACCTCAACATGTTTGTTGCAACACTTTTGTGAGTTAAACAACCCTTTCACAGGGGTCACCTAAGATCATTGGATAAGACAGATATCTACATTATAATTTATAGCTAGCAAAATTATAGCTGTATAGTAGCAATATAAATAATTTTATGGTTAGAGGCCACCTCAATAACAATAACTTTCTTATAGACTCTTAGGATTAAATATGTTGAAAACCATTGCAGTAGGTAGTCATGAATAACACAGTTCCTTTTCTAAGATGCCACCTATATTGCTTTGGACAAGAAATTATCAAATATCATTTGAATAAAAGCATGACTTTTGTTGCTAATTCAATTATGCATTATGTTTTTATTAATATAATTATTCTAATGCCTTCTTTTCATCAAAATCCCTTTGATACAACCAGTGGCTCAAGGAATTACAATGACTTTCAAATTTTCCTCTAATTTATTCAAAGGCTGGTGTTGTAACAGAGGAAAAGGATGTTGCAATTCTGGAAGGATTCTTACATCAATAATTCTACTTAGGCTTAGAGAAATGCCACTAGGAATATATGAGTCACAACTGGTAAGAAACAGCAAAAGTTTGTTCATAACTTTAAAAGATTTTTCAAAGATGAAGTGGGAATAACTCAATAAGTCTATGGGTAAAATGACACCTTTAAGTTCACTGTGAATGTTGGTAATATTCAGGGGTTCCCAAGGATAGCTCTTGTATAATTACACAGTTGGAAGGATTGAAAGCAAAGCAGAAATTTACAGATGATAAGCAGAAAAAAAATAAAATAAACCTTAGGAAAAGAGTCATACAAAATAAAGAAAAAAAAAAAAGACCCTCAAGAAAATTCACAGTGAAAAATTTCATAGCTTTCACAGCTTGCAATAAGCTGCTTAGCTTTTAAATAGGGATCCCAATACTAAAAGGACTTCAATAGACAATGGTACATCACCTGCTTAAGACAAAATAAACAATTGAATTATGTGAACATATTTCAGAAAATGGTACTATTTTCTCAAGCAGAACCTCAGGCAAGCCTTTCAGGAGCAATGCAGAAGGAGGCGCTAATTCCTCAGATGACATCTCTAGACATATCTAATGGACATGAAAGCTAAGCCACCTTGGGACCTTGGGACCTCCTGCCTTTGCTGGGGAGGAGATAAGGAGATGGGGACAAGAGAGAGTTACTGGGATGGGTGGAAAGGGGAAGGGAGTTTGAGAAAGGGGTTCATGGACAAAAAAATGAGACTTTATTTATAATAAAAAATGTTGCGAAAAGTTCTGAAAAAAAAAAAGAAAATTTGTATGACATTGATGAATTTGAACTAATGTGTTTTCAGGTTATCATGTGTGTGTGTTGGTTTTCTCACCAAAGTAAACTAAACAATAATTTACTTTAATTAAAAGAATGATAAGGCATAAAAATATGAAGATTTTGAATAATCACATAATTTGTTAGACTTGAACATGTATTAAAAGTCTGTAGAATATGTCAGACTAATGTTAATTTATAGAAGGACTTTTAAAATAAATTTAGTGCACTTTAAGTGCCTAGAGTCCCTGCTAGGCTAACACAGCTACTTGCAGTCATAGTACAAACCTGAGTCTACATAGTAAGTCACTTAGGCAACATAACAGTTTTCTTATACAAAAAAACAGTGTTTGTGCTTTGCCTTTTCTATGTTTAGAACACTTGCCTAATCTGTTAAAAAGTAACAGGGCATATAAAATTGTTAGCAGGAGGATGCTGCAGGATATAGCCTGGGTGGGAATTATATTATGCATGAGAGTTAATGTGAGTACTCTCAATAATGCATCCTGACATGATTACCTAGTGATGTATATCTCAGAGCCTACCACTGTTATTAAGTGTTCATGTATTGTTAAGCTATTTCTTTGGGTGTAGGACATTTTTGCATATCATAAGACCTCATCTTTGTATTAGTATGTTAGTATGTTTATATAACAAGGAATGTGAGTTTAATAATTACACAAGTATCGGGGAGAGCAGTTTTTAAAATAAATGATTTTGGGAAAAATCAATTGGTATGTGAATGCTATAAAGGGTTTGTTAGGTCTAGATTTCTGACTCCAGTAGCTGTCTCCAGAGTATTAAAAATCTTAAAATAGTGAAGTACAATGACTAATGAGGAAGTGAAGTCAAAATTATGAAGACTATTTCTTGCTATCAATCTTACCAACATTGAACCCTTTAAAGAGGTACATGAAGAGGATATACAGAACACACATTTGTTCTGTTTGTTTTTTCTCCAGGAATTATATGTTGTACCAAATTACTTCTAAATTGTCAATAGATCACTGTAGCATAATTTCTGATCAGGGATCGATCCTACTTAAATTGGATCTTAGATTCTTACCTTTTGGCTGAGGTAAAAGATTTGTTTTTCACTTGGCCAAGGCTTTTCTTCTAAGTTGGTCATAAAATTTTACCTTTAGAAACATTGTATTGTATCAACTAGAAGACATTTCTGAAAGCCTTCCAGAAAATAGATGAAGAGAAATAATCCTTCAAAAATCAGCACAAAGTTCAGATGAGAACAATAATTATTTTGATATATCAAAAAAGATGGTGACCATGGTAAATAATTGTATGTAGTCAGCTTCAAAATTATGGAAACAATAGATTTTAAATGTTAGCACATAAATGACAATAAGAAAAATGAGATTGTGAGTACATTAATTATATATTCAGTCTACAAGTAATATTTAGAAATACACAACATTGTACCCTATGAATGAATACCATTCATGTACACTATACAAAAGCAAAATATATCAACAATACCTCCACAAAAGTTGTCAAGAAATTATGTTAGAGGGAAAATAGTATCACACAGTCTTGCAGGACATATGGATTTTGTTATAACCAAAAGTGTAGTTCCAGCTAATATGGGTATATAGAACTTTGGCAGTGTTCCAAATTGACTATAGGTATCATAGCAGGCAGCTGGCCAGAGCTGGCCTTTGCATGTGACTTTGTTGGACAATGCTTTAGAATATAATGATGAGAATTATGATTTTTATCATTATCTTTTTTTCTGAAATACTCACTGAAATTATTATAAAATTATTTGATATTTAATAATTTTGAACAATTCTGACTTAATATCAGACAACAATGTAATAAGAGTTTTGGCCTGGTCACCCCAATTAGACCTGCAAACAGTTGCTTAGTTCTGCCTAACCCTGGGGTCTGGACCAGCAGTCCAAAAGTCCCAAAAAACCACACAGGAACTTATACTAATTACAAGCTGGTTGGCCTATGAGTCAGACATATTTCTTTCTAGCTGTTTCAACTTAACTCGACACATTATTCTTATTTTATTTAGCCAGGTGGCTTGGTACCTTTTCTCAAAGCAGCATTCTGGTCATATTTCCTTTGCATTTGGTGGTGTCTCTGCTTTATTCTTCTTCTTCTCAGAGTTTTCTTAGTCTAGTAGTACTGCTCATCCTTCCTGTCTGCCTTCTGGCCAATCAGAATATTATTCAACCAGTAGGAGGAACAAATACCTACAATGTACAAGAGTGTAATCCCACAGCACTTTCTATTTCTTTTTGTATGGTTTTCCACTCTTATCTATAACAACTTGTAACCAACACTGTAAACAAAGACAAACATTCATAGTTCATTTTGGGGGGAATGTTGGCATAGTTCTCTAGGCTACTACCTGCTGATTGGGGGCACTAGTAATCTTATAGGATCCAAAAAGTTTACAATTATGGATAAGTCCTTAGGGGAATAGTCTGTAAGGCTGAGTCATCTCAGACAGTCTCCTTAATACTATTTTAGATGCAGAACTCAGAGGAAACAACAGAGGTGCTCTGAAATTTTAGATCATCTGCACTATCTGGGAGACTTTTCAGGGGGATCTTTCTTAATCAAACCTTATTTTCTTTAACTGGGAATAAATCCTCAGCTTCTCATTTTCTGTGGAAATTTAAAAAAAAAAAAAAAACAAAACCTCTTTCTCTAATGTAGCATATCTTTTAATTTTAAAGTCAACTCATTTATAAAATATATTAATTTAGCAGCATTTATAATTAAATGTCTTTCAGGACCTCTTATTACTTCCTTTGCAGTCAAAAAAAATAAATAAATAAAGACAAGACAATAACATACAATATCCAGGCACTCTGTAATTTTCATCTTAATGTAGCTGATAATGTGTTTACTCTGTTTTATTTTTAAGGATTTTCTCTATCATTTTTCTTTTCTCTCTCAAGCCTATCTATATTTTTAAATACACTGTAAACCATTTAGAAGTTTTTTTTAATGGTCTTTACTCTATATCTCTTATCTCTTATCCTTTTCTGTTTATGATGACACCTTTAATCTTCCAAAGTGTGGTTAGGATTAAAGGCTTGGCTAGGCTGGCTGACTCCACCCAGATACCTCTATTTCTTTCTACTCACACAGTTAATATGCCAAGGTGTGGCTGAAATTAAAGGCTGAGATATGACATCTGATTCAACCAAGATCCACTCAGATCTACCCAGCTCCACTTACCTCTTTAGTGTGTGAGAGCTTACCTTCAAGGCAGAGATCCTGGCAGGAACCACATTTACCATCCCAACTCTGGAAAACGTTAGGGTTCACATTGCCACCAAGTAAAGCACCTTCACCCACTGCTATAAACTCCATTTAATTATTTGGCATTAGGGACTCTTAAAAGACCCACAAATGTTTTGCTGCTAATACTGAGTAAGGAAACATCTATTAAATAAGTAAACAGAGATCTCTCAAGAAAATGATGCTACTAGAAATCCATCTTTAATTCTGTTTCTTTAATGTCTTTCAGAAGAAAAAAAAGTAAACATTCAGTTGTGGGGAGCCAGATGATATTTAGTTACTATTGGTTATAAATGATATTGACTTTTTAAATGTTTTTAACAATGTGTATTGAGTAGACCAAGGACCACTAAAAGAATGTCTTTGCCTTTATGTATTAAAAGATGTTTGGGATATTGGGTAGTCTTAGGCCCTAGTAAATCTTTTACTTTATTTTATATATATATAAAAAAATCAGCCAAACTTTTAGCTACCTCTTGCAAGCATGCTAGTATTCCAGAGTTAATTCTAGCTATTTAGGATGGGTTAAAAAGATAAATAAAAAATCTAATAGTATTAAACTCCAGTGATAAGTTTTATTGGCTTATAGTAGATACTTTGAATATTAAGGGGAGAAACAACTAATTTTATAAGCATAAGCATGTTTAGCTAAAGAATGATGCTTACAAAATATGTGTAATATGCATCGTTTTTATTTTGCTTCTTCTAAGATCTATGATTCTTAATACATTTATTAAAGTGCTATTGTATAAATAGCAATGTTTTCATTTCTACAGGCCATAATTTATTGACTTTGATATTTCTACTCTTTTATCTCTCTGTTAGAATACATATGTCAAGTATTTTTCTTCTTAATACTTATTAAGAACATCTAAGTACCTTCCTTGGTCAAATTCTTAAACTAAGAAGCCATACATTGACTATAAATTTAATGATCTATGTGATTTATATTGTTTATTATATTAAAAATAGCAAATGGCTACAGAAAGAATAAATATTATCTAAAAATTACAAATAGAATATGTAAAGCAATAGATTGATAATGAAATTGCATGGTTATCAGGCAGTTTCTGGGTTTTTTATGAGTATGATATTATTTAATGATCATGGCACTGTTTTAGTAGCTACCTGTTGGATATTCACATGGCTTCATGCATCTCTAAGTCTCTGCCTCAATGCCATATGCAGAATTTAGCTATGCACAAGCAGATTATGACCCAATTGTAACCTTGCTTCAGATAATATAAAATAAAAATTCTCTCCAGTGTTTTGAAAGTTATTTTCAATTTTAAATTTTCTAATTCCATGTACAATGCCGTGTTTAGTAGCACAAATTTGGATTGTATTGAAAGAGACTCAGGGCCAAATATCAAGAAAAGGCTGAAATGTGAGAGAGAGGAAACACCATAGTCAATTCTCACCCACCTATCTTCTAACTTTCTCAGCCTCACTTCTGGTTGCTTCTGCTTCTGCTCATTTTCTACAAGACCTTAAATATGCTTCTACCAGCTGTATCCCATCCAGGTTAGGATTAAAGGCAGGAGCTACTCTATTTGGTAGCCAGCCTTGAACTCAACAGAAACACATAAAGATCTGTGTCAGAAGTTATGGGATTAAGGGCATAGGTCATTAATTCCAGGCATTCCCTGTGCTGGGATTAAAGGTGTGTGTCACTGAATCCCAGCTGTTTGTTCTTGTCCTCAAGGATCAAAAAAATTCCTGAGCTCTCTGCCTAGGTTTTGAATGTGTGTTAATCTCTCAATATTTCAGGTTTTATTAAATATGTGATATATCACTACAGTGTTTTCCTGACAGAGTATAAGATCTATGGATGGATTCAGGAGTCTAAATTCAAAACATTGGGACTGTATGAAATAGTGTGAAAATGTTTGTAATGGTTTGAAAAACATAGGTGGAATCAAAGTATATTATTTTAAAGTCACTGGCTAACATGGATTTTATGTTTGCATTATAAGAATATATTATCTACTCTTCTATTTACATTTCCTGGTCTTTTCTCATGCCTCTACTATATGTAATCTGCTATAGAATCTGTAAGCTTTCACTTAAAGTAGAATGTCAACAACTAAATATCAAATTTTGCATTATGATGAATTTAAAAATGAGGCATATTAAAAATAAAAATAAGATATTATAAATTGCCAACATAGATTTAAAAATTCCTATTTTGTATCTGATTTGTTTTTAACAAAGTCAAACTTTATTGAAGACTGAAATTCATATGCCATTATAGAACTTTAGAATTCTTTTTATAATATTTCCATAATTCAACATTTAAAGTTTACTTTTTAAAATGAAATTTAACTTTTTCTAAGTTTGAATTAATTTTTTTAAAGTTTTTATTTGCAGGTACATTACCACAATTTTGTTATAACTTCTGTTTAAATTTTTGTCAGTTGCCTAAAATTTTTTGAATGTCATTCATTTTTGTATTTTTTTGACCTTCACATTATTCTTATTTACACATCTCATAACACATTTTATTGACATTTCAAAGTATGTCCTAAAACTGATGCTTTTAATTGGCTGCATTTAATCAGAAAAAAAAATGTCAAGAACCCAAGTATATATCAGGAAAGGAACATACTAGAAAATAACAGCTCACTATTTCTCAACTTTTAAAAAAGCCAATGTAAGGAAAATATTTATGGCATATAGCCTGAAGGGTGTTCTGTCCATACACTCATTAAGTATCTTTTAAGTCTATTTTTGGATTAAGTTGGGCAATTAGGGAATCCCCACAGGATCATCTCAGCTACTATGTGCTATGGCCAAGACAGAATCATTAAATTGAAAAACATTAAAAGAAGCATTGTGGAGAATTTGCTACTTCTTTTTTTTTTTTGACTGAAAGTTGAACATGTTTGCTATTTTGTCATATAAAGTCCATTTACAGTAATGTATCCCCCTTCAAATTTACTGCAAGAAAACTCAGGTACTTCTTTTAGCTTACTTGTAAAAAAACATGTCTATACTGGAACTTTCAAAGTACTATGTTTTCATGTTCTGTCTCCTAAGATATGTGGTAGCATATTCCATATTATAGTAAAGGAATAATTAGTGGTGAATAATTATCTAATTTTACTATCTAATAATTGATAGTGAATAATAATCTAATTATCTTGTTTCATTAGATAAAAATTGTATAATTTGTAGGAAATCTCATTTCCTGCGAACATAGCTCAAATAATTATTTTATAACTTTTTCCAATATTTTAAATGACAAATAAAAATCATTATATATGCATTTAGATGAATTAGTGCATGTTGGTATCATATAATAATCAGATAAGGGTTAATTAATTTTCAATATTTTAAAGCATGTATTATTTTTTTATAATAGGAAACAAAGCTGAACTCCAGGGACTAAGCTTTTCCCATCTATTCTTTCTTAACTCAAAAACGCTAGTCTCCCTGCTTTGTGAAATCAATTTTTATATCTTACATACAAGATTGCCAACATATAATATTTGTTTTGTATATCTATCTTACTTCACTCTAAATAATGCTGTCTCTGAGAATTCTCTATTACATGACTGGAATGTCATCATAATTTGAAAAAGTTGGCCTGTCCCAAAGTTTAGAAGAGGTTTAAAAAATAATGTAACCAAGTGGTATATTACAGTCCCCTCAGTTAGGCCAGCCTCCAGTTCTGGGAAATAGGGCATAATTTATATCCTTCAGCCTCTTCAGAGCTCTGCAAGATTCTGTCTGGAAACCCTGCACACTGCTACCCCTTATCCAACCCTGTACCTTATAAACCCCACTCATTTCCCAATCTCACACATCCTCCCAATCCTACCATCTTCCTCACATAAATTCCATCAAGCTTCATCACAAGACGTAAGTAATCTCCTCCCAGTCAGCCACTCAGCCTAGCCTCCAGGCCTGGACAATGTGGAACAGCTCACCCTAACCTTATTCCATCCTCAGCTGTAGATAATCAAGCAAGACTTGCTGGCAACCCTGCTCACCACCACCCTTTATCTGACCTTTTAGTCTATAAGACCCATTTCATCTATAAAACCCATTTATCTCCTGAAGATCTCAACTGCCCACTAACACAGACTCTACCGTTTCTACATTCAGCAAGAGTTCTGATTGTACCAAAAGTATTTATGGGAAAAAGAAGATCTCCCTGTAATACAGGTAATTCCTGAAAGAATTGATGGAAAAAAATGAGTAGACACAGTGCAAAGATACATTCAATAATAGAAAAAAAAACCAAGACAAAACAATATGGTAGGATCTTTCCAGCTAGCCAGTTAAGCCAAGACAAAACAATATGGTAGGATCTTTCCAGCTAGCCAGTTAGGCCATCCTCCAGGTCTTAGAAGTGGAGCACTTGGGGCCCATGACACTCAAACACATCTCAGCTTCAGGTGTAAGCAAATATGCAAGATACCTGAAGGCAAACCTGCCTACCATCAGACTCTATAGCCTGTAAAGCCCCTTTCCATCCCCCAAACCCATACATTCCCTGCAGACTTCAACCGTACCCTGAGACATAGACCTGACTAGCTCCTATTTCACCAAAGCTGCAATTGTACCATGTACACGTATTGTACCAAGAACAGCTCCCTGAAACACAGACAACGTTTAGACAGATTAAAGGAAGAGATAATAGTTGCCAGTGCAAAAATATATTCAACAACATGAAGAACAGCATGGCGCTTTCAGAACATAGCACTTCTACAACAGCATGACCTGGGCATGCCATTATGGAAGAAGCAGAAGAAAACAACTTTCATAGTAACTTTACAAATATAATAGGGAAAATTAAACAGGAGATTAAAAAATTCCCTTAAATAAATAGAGAAAAAGACAAAAAATTGGAAGAAATTAATGAATCCTTTAAAGAAAACTTAAAAAAAAAAACTGAGTAATGAAACAGTATCCAGACACTTTTTGTATTTTCCCTTTTTATATGACTTATTACAAATGTTTTACTTTCTTTTTTAAGGGCTTTATCCTTTTTCATTTTTATTTTTTCTCTCAAGACTACATATATTTTTAAACACATTCTAAACCATTTAGAGGGTTTTTTTTTTTTAATCTCTTTTTACTGTATATCTCTTGTCTTTTTTTTTTTTTTTTGGCGGGGAGGTTTGACCATAATTTTGCTTGGTTAGGGTGGCTGACTGGACCCAGCTTGCTTTGCTTTACTTCTTTCTGTTTCTGATCACACCCTTAATCTGCCAAGGTATGGCTAAAGATTAAAGGCTTGGCTAGGATGGCTAGCTGGCTCTACTCAGCTCCTAAACAAGCTTCATAGAGTTTTGCTTTTTAGCAGAGCTACTGGTAGGAAACACAATTACCCCTCTGGGGAATTTTAGTTTCCATATAATCACCAAATAAAGCACTACTGCCTTCTGCTCATGAACTCCATTTAAGTATTTGGCAGAAGGGCCTCTTAAAAAGACCCACAAATTTTGCCTCTAAAGCTTAATCAGAAATCCTGTCTTTAAAAAATGCTAAGCTTCTGCTTGTCTCCAGCAAATAAAGCTGATCCAAGAAAATGCTGCCACTAAGAAGCCATTTTTGACTGTTTTCTTTTTGTCAAATATAAACAGAAAATTTAAATTCATCATACGCAACTTTTTGCTTGTACTGAGTCTTCTGTAAGACTTTGGGAACCAAGCTTGCTGCAGTTTAAACAGCCATTTTGTAATTCAACCCCAAACACCACTGTGTCTCTGTACCATGACCCAATCAAAGACACAATTCAAAAGCTGCTTTTGGTACCATTTCTGTGCTCTATATCTCTATGTAATCTTTCTCAAGTTTTATGTGGGTGTATATCGTCCATGTTGGGCTGCCAATTGTAGTATGAGGTTTCTGGCCCAAAGGTATGGACCTGCACTCTGCCCCACTGCTGCTGAGGCCCAAATAATAATACAAAGGCTTAAATACATTTTATGCTGATCAGCCCATGGCTTTGGCATATTGATAGCTAGCTCTTGCTCTTAAATTAGCCCATGACTGATCTAAGCATTATTGGGTCAGTGGGACCATAGGACTGTCTGCTCCCTGCCCAGGGAGGGGATGGGGAGTTGCAGAGAAGAAAAATGACCAGATGTGTTGGGAGGGGTAAGAGACCTTGAATAAGGATATACAGGGACGGAAAAAAAATTCAGAGGGAAAGATGAACACAAAGAAAATATATGTGTAGCAATCTTATTTGTATTTCCACCCTTGATAAGCCATGCTTATGATTCTTATCCTCT
This sequence comes from Sigmodon hispidus, assembly GCA_004025045.1. NCBI lineage: Eukaryota > Metazoa > Chordata > Mammalia > Rodentia > Cricetidae > Sigmodon > Sigmodon hispidus. The sequence goes on along the minus strand of PVIH01011712.1, from coordinate 8,757 downwards.
GTATAGTTATTGTTAACTCTTCCGCATTTTAAATTCTTTTTACTGTTTCTTTTTTCTTGATAACTACAAAATAAAGAAGGAAAAAAAAAATTAGCCCATGAATCTTATGTTACTCAGCCATGCAAACTAGTCCATTATTCTTATCATGTTTAGCCAGGCAGCTTGGCAACTTTTCTCAGAGCTGCATTTCAGCTTCTTTACACTGCTTCTGCTGGCATCTCATCTGATGTCTCTACCTGTTTCTCTGTGGTGTCACTTCTGGCTTCTCTGTGGCATCTCTGCTCTTTTCTTCCTGTTTTCAGAGTTTTCTCAGTCTGGTAGCCCCACCCAGACTTCCTGTCTGCCTTTGGCCAATCAGCATTTTTATTAAACAGTAGGCAGGACAATTATTTACAATGTAACAATATAATCCCTCTACAACTAAAGCTTCAGTTGTACATCAAACTCCACACAGTTATAGTGGAAAACTTTATTCTCACCAATGGACAGGTTTGCCAGATAGAAAGGTAAATGAATTAAAGAACCTAACAGATGCTATCACTCAAATGTACTTAGTAGTTACATACAGTACTTTCTACTCAAACACTAATGAATATATTTTTTTACATCATCCCATGAAAGCTTCTCTAAAACTAACCAAATAATCATAAGTCAAATGTAAATAAATACAAAAAATGAAATAACCCCTTATATACTATTGGACCACTATGTCCAACAGTTAGAGATTGGCAATAACACAAACTACATAACTGAACATCTTTCAACTTAACCACCTCTAGGTACAACAGACAGTAAGAAAGAAAGTAGTGTGTCACTGTGGGTGCAGGCTTTATGGTATTCTATGCTCACTGCATCATATAGGTCTCAAAGATTCTCCTGCAGTACCAAATCTGCCTGCAAACTTCCATACTCCCTGTCAGGGTAATGGAATGAACCTCTGCAACTGTAAGCTAGCCACCCAGTTAAAAGTTTTCTTTATACATTTGCCATGATCATTGTGTCTTTTCACAAAAATAAATAAAAACTAACTAAAACACCCATTTTAAGCAAGCATACTAATTATAATACTATTTAGTAAAATTCACAGTGCAACTTTTGAAGAAAATATTTTTTAATAGCATGTATAGAGAATGGATAGATAGCTCAGTGTTTAAAAACATATACAGGTCTTACAGAAGGTTTGGGTTTGGCCTCCACTATACAATTTGGATTGTTTATATTTGCCTATAGCTCCAGCTTCAGGATAGATACCCTTTTCTGACAACCCTTGCACTGCACTCAAGTATATTTACCTCCATACAGTTATATACACATATACATAATTAAAGAATAAAAAATATAAACATAAGTGAACTGTTAAATTTTTTAAAGTAAAAGTGCTTGTTTTTATCTTATTCAAAATTCTAAAAGTTAATCTTATTCCCATTTGGAAACTGATTAAACTAAAATTAAGTAAGTTGTCAAAATATGGTATGTGTTTCTTAAAATAGATTAGGCATAAAAGGAATGCTGTTCCCACCCAAGAAGTGAAATGATTAAAACTATAGACCATTTTTAAGGCTGCTTGTTTTTCAGTTGATATTGAAATATCAACCACATTGAAAAAGAAGAAACTGTATAATGTGTCTTCTTTTGAACAGGACATTCTGACTATACACAATGAATGCAGGTCCTTCAGTTATAAAATCTTCACTGTCCTCTTTTAAAATAGTATAACTTCCTAATGGAAATCCCACACAAGCTTTTACTGTCTGACACAAGACACACTTTGTATCCAACATGATGATAATGTATTTAATTAATAACACCACTGTGTTTTACTTGTATGTTCTGTGACAAATGTGGATCACCCGAAATAGTTCTTGGGTATGTCTAACTAACACAGCCATAGAGTTCTTCCTTCTACAATCATGGTTTCATGTTCAGAAGGCAAAGTGTAAGGTACAGCATTTTAAGTAAGGGCAAAAACAGTATCCCTATGTGTATGTAAAATATTCATATTAAATTTATAATGTACACAAAATGTATTAAGAATGTGATTCATTTTTCAGGTCACTAACATCTCAAAATGACAAAAAGTTAACATTGGCTTTTTCTGGGTTTGAACATAAAATTAAAACCTTCCTTATTTTCTGATTCTTTGCTTCCTGGACCATCTCCAGGGAAGTTCTGCTCAGCCCAGATTGAGTGGGTTAACCTGTTGCCCTCAAGACTATTTGTCTCCATGGAATTCTCATTCCTTCTCAAAGGCACCTTTCCCTTCACAGCCACACAAGCAGAGACATTTTTATACAGAAAGAGAATTAATCATGTGTTTGTCATGGTGCACACAAAATAAGTCATTTCATACAATCAAGCAAACTGCTAGTCATTAGTTCACTCCAAAGGAGTTTACACTATGTTAGTCATATACTTCTCAGGAGGCAGGCATGATTGATGGCAAGGTAAAATATTTTAATTTTCAATTTGCAAAAATCAGCACTACATTTCAAAACATATTTTAAAGTAACCCCACTGTAGTAGGAAGACATTTAATATGTTTCTACCAAGAGATCTAAAGTATTTTGTGATCTAATCCTGAATATTCAAGGTCAGATAAGTGATAATAATGAATTTCAATTTATCATAAATAATACAAACTTTACTATTTTAACTTATATACTATTTAAAATATAATTTATAATTTTTAATTATGCAATAGCTCACATCAATTTTAGTATAGTGATTTTTTGCATGTTATATACTTTTGCTATAGTCTTAACTGCTAATTGCATTTATATTTATGTTAGCAAATTTATTCTCTTTAAATTACCTCATGAGATGGCAGAAAAATAATCTCAGAGAATCCATTGATCTATACTTCTCTTCAACAGCACAAAGAGAAAACAGAAAGGAATTTCTGAGAAGAACAGAAAAAACATGGGACTAATAATGGAAAAATAAATTACTTTTAGAAGTCTTAAAGCATAGAGGGTATTAATCAACAGCAACTGATAAAAATTAATATTTATTAAGGGGTTTATATAAAACATGCAATGACACAAGAGACTGAACTGTAGGGCAATTCTTAGAAACTTAGACTGGTCCATGTGGCAATGGCAGAGGGTCTGGTCCTCTCTCCAAGAGTGCTAGGGGACAAAGAGAAAGGAGAGATAGCATTCACCTGGTCTCAGACTGGTCTAACTGTGCCCTGTACATGGATCATCAAGGCCTAAAGGCCACATCTCTAAGTCAAAGTGAATAATGCCTGATTCCCACTATATGAGAGGAATAAGTATCAATGACGCTAGATATGTTATAAATCTAAAAATACATATTTTAAAAATTTTAAAAGTGAGAATGTCTCCAAAGCTTTCTGAATCTACACTTACCTTTATCCAGACACAACTGATAATCACTTTTGAGTAGCTTTGCTTTACATCTGAGAAATGCTTTATCAAAAGCATACTTTTGAAAATTAAGGCATTTATTCAAGCAATCTATGAAATAGTAATACTCAAAATTTTTCTTTTTATTTTGATAAGAGCCACAAGTTTATGCTATTCCAATGATCCCAGTCAGCATTTTGTCATTGAATATGTGAAGTTAGCTGCCTTTGAGATGTTTTCTATACTAGAAATGAGGCTAGATCCGTCATAGATAAAGATACTCTCCTGAATGGGCAAAGAAGTAGAAATTAACTTGAATAATTATCACTAACTTATTTTACCATCTTTTAGATGAATGCATTTAGTTTATATTTTTTCTCATGAATACTCTCTATAGTAAAAAGAGACCAGAAAAATATTATCTTTTTTTCTTAGGATGAAATTTTAGATTCTCTCTAGATTTTATTTCAATCAAGAACAAATGTCTTGTCTTTAAATATTTTAATATTATGAGTGTATATATCATTTCATAGCTTATTTCCCAGGTGTCATTTTATTTTTTTATCTTAGATTTTATATTCTTATAAGGAATTATTGACTTTGCATTCTTTTTTTTATTCCATTTGATCAGTGGATATATAATTTCAGTCTATGCTATGCCACACAATGTATACAATTACTCAGTGAAATTTCCCACTATAGGTTTATTATTTTTTCCTTTTGCAAGGACAATGCAGATCTATCATTTGGAAGTGTTCAAGTCTTCATCAACCTTTCACCACTTTCTTTTGCTGAAGTTTCTTACTTAAGTATTACTGTGATAGATGTCAAATGGTGACTACTTAGTTCCTTATTACTTTTTTATTTCTTCATTGACATCATTAATAAAAGAATTTACTTACTTAGTAGTTTTCCACTGGACCCTACATCATAAATTCATTGCTACCTTATCACTTTTGCTTGCTTCTCAGATTACTAATGTAATAGATTTTTGACATGCATTGGTTTTGATGTGTGATTTTAATACAATAAAATGTAGCATGTACTTAAAACTACTTTTACTACTTAATGTGGTAAAAAAAATTCTAGGCTTCTCTTTTCTGTCTTAGTTGTAAAATCAGGAATTTCTTCAAAGATTTTTAATTTTTAGTGTCTAATAATGTCTAAAATATAAGCAGTAGTTGCAGCTACTGTGAATTATAATCATTGTTAGGTTATCACAGTTTTTTTAATGAATAAAGACATATTTTTCATCCATGTATTTCCTTGTTCAGATTCCCTTCCCACTCCTGCCCTGCCCAGTCAATCTTTCTTCTCCCCATCACTTTATCTCCTCCCCAGCAAGGGCAGGAGGTCCCAAGGTCACAAGGTCCCAAGGTGCTCAGTTTAGCATCCATTCTAGGCAGATCTGCTTTCCTCACCCCAACATCAAAACTGGGTCAGGTGTTCCTCTGGAGGAAATGGGCTCCAAGGTGCTGGTCCAAGGTGGTTCAGATTCCAGGCTGCACAGAGGTTGTTGTTTGCAGCTTGGACATTCTTATCTTTTAGTTTAAATTCTACTAATGAGTGAGTACATCCCCTGCTTATCTTTCTTCATTTGTATCACAGGTTTTTAGGAGGAAGCTGAGGAACACATATTTCTCTTTATTCTGTATGTTTATGACAATTCTACTTTTTACTTTAACTCAACCTCACTCTGTCATAATGTTGCCTTTAATTCAAATGAACCTCACCAGAATTATTCCAGTTGTTTTTTCAATTATGTAACCCATTTAAACAGGGAAATGCCTGCCATCCTTAGTAACCTATGTATTTGCTCAATTTGTTTTCCACAAATCAATGTCAAGATGCTGTTTTAGATCCTTCTGTGTTGGAACATTTCCCTTCTGCATCCCTTGAAACATTCTGAGAGATAATTTCTGGGCTCTAAGCTGGTTCCACTATTTGCTGGTAGCAGAACACTGAGTATACTACTGCTTCTCACTACCACATTCTTCATCCTAAATGCCACTATCCCCTTATCCCCCAGATAATAAGTACATTGTCATCTTACCTGAGCCTAGATGATGTCCTTTAGAGTGAACTTTTCAATAATCAAATTATGAGAGCAAGGAACAGGGAGGTGCGTTGTGGTTTAGAACCAAAACATACAAAGTAATTCACTATTCTCATATGAGCATTCTGGGAATACAGTCCTTTGAAAGACTATTCTTTATTAGATATCTTTCAAGTGTTTTAACAATAGTGAAAAAGAAACATAGCTGCTGTTTCATGCTGCTGGCATGCTCAACTTTTCTCAGTGATGTGGATTTTCTTACATTCCAGTTTCTCCCTTGATTTACCCACTCTAGTAATATCTTCAAGCATTGCCTGTAATAGTAAGAGCACAAAGGCATTGGCTTCATCTTTAATATTCCATGGTATTTATTAAGTGTTTAGAGGAACATCAGAAAGCACAAGTTTAGCCAACAAATGGCTCATTCATAATAAATTGTGCTCTGGAGCTTATTCTTGTTTACAAAAATATCCAAACATTTTAGAATTCATATTAAAAAGGCATTCAGGAATTATAATTACAGAGGTAATTCAATATTTTTGTGACAGTTTATTGCTCTTATGCCAATGACTTTGTGCTTTATGCACAAAAAATAAAAGCTAAGTTAGTAGGAGACAAAACTGTGCCACCCAATGTTAATGTATTATCTGATGTAATTGGAGATTTATGTTTTCATGCTATCTATTCACCTTGAAAATTTGTTTTGAATTGATAAGATCTTTAACTCATAAAGAATTGGAATATGAATTTTCAAACTTTAGTATGAATTCTGTAAGGCACTTCATGTAATGCTTATTTTGTTATTAGTTGATTATTAGAGTTTGGTTTAACTGTTTTCTGAAGATGACAAATTATGTTTTCCTAATAACCCCAGAGAAGTAGCAGGCAACATGGTGTCACTAATTTTCAATCAGCCAATTTTATAATATAAACAAGTCAAAATTCTACAGCATCATGGGAGAAAATGATTTTACTAAACTCTTAATTCCACTGAGATTGTTATTAAAAATTATCAGCTCAGGGTATATTCTACGATAATTATAGACTTTTATATTTCTTGATTTGAGATTATTATTTTCATCTGCAAATTACAAGATGTATCTATTAAATTATTATAAATATTTGTCTTTGGTTAATAACAGTTGCCAACCAAAGCATATGTGCATGAATTTCATATCATTGCATTCCATACATGAAAAATCAGTTCTTTAATGCTATTCCATATAAATGTTTTAAAGCAAATTTTATCATTTAAAACATGTTCTATATACTTAAAATGTTTTATCTATTATTTGAATATAAAAATTTCTGACTATACATGTTTTCAATGAATTATTAATCATGGCTAATATATTATAGTTGATATATTTATTACAGTTAAATGCTTTACCATCATATCACCAAAAAGATATGGAAATAATAAGAATAATACATTCATTGGAGTAAAATAGTTCTGGGCTCTAAATCCCATTTCTGATGCTTATTAGCCTATGTCCTTGGGCAAGTTAATTATCATTACTTTTCTCATGTATAAAGGGAATAATATTAATATGTACTAAACACAGTTAGCGTGAAGTTCAGTGAAGTGATACATGAAGATAGTAGCAGCATGCCTGAGGACATAGTTTAGCCCAATGTGCTATCTTCCCAATAATAATAACTGTGTCCCTTAGGAGACTATTCCGATAAAGTCAGCCTTTAACCAACATCGTGCATTATAAAACAAAATCAATTCACAGACTTTATTTCCTCTATACTAAGGATGTAAAGCCTCAAAGGATTGCCTTCCAGCCTTCTCTTCAGCTATAGCAAGCTTTATTTATGACATGTGAAATAGAAACAAGATGAAAGTCATGCAAAAATGCATCAAAGGAATAGATTTAAATGCTATGTTTTAAGTGGTACGAATAAAAGCAAAGAGAAAAGAAGAAAGTAGGATGGGAAGAAAAGAAGTAGAGAATGTAGGATAGGTGGGGGGAGGGAAAGAAGAGAAGGAAGGAGAAAAAGTTGAAGGTGATGTTTAGCAGTGATTTAAGAAGCAAGACATCTGGACTTTCCTAGCATCTTACATTCTTCTTAGGTTAACATTACCACTTTTTTTTTTTTCATTGAGTTTTGTGAACACAAACTAATTGCTGTATTTGAACAATATAATTTACTTAGTCTTTCTCTTCCTCTTACAACAACATAAATATGCCATAGGTCTTAGGAAAAAAATCTACTACTATTACTATGCTAAATGTGCATAGTATTAAGCTGCCTCCTAATGGTTAAGAGTTATACCCATAGTTTAGGGTATCTGTTAACCCTCATTAGGGAATCTCCTTTTGGAGGTTGATGGAGATTAATACATACCCACAACCGCTTAAGATTAAACTATAAATGAAATGTTAATATCATATCTTCCAAGACTAGAAAAACACAGAGAGCCAAAAGCAGTTGTTGATTACAGAAAACAAAACAAAATAAACAAACAAACAGACAAAAATACCCAACAGTTGATAGACACAACTGTCCTTAAGAAGTTCTCATTCAACCATGCACCTTTCTAAACTTTAGATTGTCTTTTTGGTTTGTTTTTTTATTTTCATCTCAAAGTTATTACCAAAATCCCTGACCTAACCTAAAGTTATTATAAGGCTTTGTATCAGTTAATGATGCACATTGAAAACTGTGAGAGCACCTTTCAACATAATAGTTAAAAATACTTAAGCTGGCTGGGCTACTGGAATTGAGTTGTTTTTCATAATCATTAACCTAAGTCACAGTCGATATGGCTCCTCAATAGAGACTCATGTGTTCTAGCTGTGTGAAGCTTTCTTGTTTATATTTTTATTTAAATTATTATTATTATCAATTAGACAGTACATCTTAAGAAAAAAGATTATCTTCATAGTAATCCATGAGGAAAAATGTCCAGTAGAATAAGAAGTTTCCATGAGATAAATAAACATACTATATTACAGCTATGGGAATCTCACCACAGCCATTCATACCATATCAGATACCAGAGAAAGATAGAAGCAGTAAACCTGTAAAGGCACAGGAGAAACATAAGACATTTTGAAATCTATGGTCTTGGGCCTTTTCTTACCCAAGATTTACCCATCAGAAATTTGTCTACTGATGTGCTGACACCCTAAAGTCAACTGCCATCTGCTCCTCTTACATGGCCACCAGCAACCAGCTAAAATTGGTTTTAGAAATGGGATGACTAATGTTCCCACCTTGAGTTAAAAAAAAAAAAAAAAAAAAAAAAAAAAAAAAAAAAAAAAAAAAAAAAAAAAAAAAAAAAAAAAAAAAAAAAAAAAAAAAAAAAAAAAAAAAAAAAAA
>PVIH01011711.1:0-67612 GCA_004025045.1 Sigmodon hispidus | reverse complement strand
CGAGGTATCACAATCTCAGAAAGATAAGCAGGGGATGTACTCACTCATTAGTGGTCTCTAAACAAACAAACAAGAAAAAAAGCCAAGCATGCCCAAGCGGCAAACCACAACCACTGAACAGCTTGGGATCAGAAACACCCTGGACTGACCCTTCGAACCCCACTCCAACTATAGGAACACCTGACTCACTCTTGAGGGAGGGGGGACAAAACTGGATTTGCCAGGAGTGGAGACTGATCCAAGCATTATTGGGTCAGTGGGACCATAGGACTGTCTGCTCCCTGCCCAGGGAGGGGATGGGGAGTTGCAGAGAAGAAAAAATGACCTGATGTTGTGGGAGGGGGAAGGGACCTTGAATAAGGATATACAGGGATAGAAAAAAAAATTCAGAGGGAAAGTTGAACACAAAGTAAATATATGTGTAGCAATCTTATTTGCATTATCACCCTTGATAAGTCATGCTTATGATTTTTATCTTCTTTATAGTTATTGTTAACTTCTCAGCATTTTAAATTCATTTTACTGCTTTTCTTGATAAATACAAAATAAATAAATAAATAAAAAAGAACCTCAGGAGGCAAAAAAAAAAAATTCCATTGTGCATAATTTGCTGCCTTCTTGCAGTAAACACTGTATCACTTGCCACTCAAAACCCATTTCAACATGGCACATACCTGAAAAAGAGAAAGAAGGAAACCAGAGGATAGGTCCCTAAAAGGTCCTAGGACTTAACCCAACACAAATATACTATGTCCTGTGTGTCACCATGGAAACTTCAGTTTTAAAAGAATTCCCCAGTCTCCAAAGACACCAGACTCGGGAACCAGGCCATGTCATGCCAGCCATAAGCAAGGCTGGTTCTACTTATCTCAGAAGATCAAACACACAGTAACGCATGAGTCACCCACAGATTACTCCTAATGAGGAGCATTCTGTGGAGACCGACAAGATGGAAGCCAGGGCTCTTTGTCCATCAAAATTGGACAAGAACAGACAGCTCCTCCTTCCCCAAATCAACCCTCCCTGAGCAGAAATAGCTTAAGAGAAAATCATGTCATGCACTAATATTTTCCATAAGGAGCCAGAAGTCATATGCACAGCTGCAGCTCCAGTGGGAAGAAACCACTCATCTCTAGGGCACCCAGAGTGAATGCTTTTAAGACCCTTTGGGCTGATGTGTACAAATAAAATCCTGTTATTGTCATTGACAGCCATGTTGTGTCCCTGTGTTCCTTTTGGTAAATAAGGCTTGCAGATCTTTCCAGAGTATCATGTTCTTGTTGGACAATGATCTCAGGAAAGTTAGAAGCCCTAACATTGTAGAAAAAAATTACCACCCCAGCAATGATACAAGTGCCACCAGAAATGGCAGGTTGTAATGGGAATCGGTTGTACTGAGGCTATATAAGCCCCACAGCTGCTTGTCCAATGTGATAATACTATCTATGCAAACAGGCTGAAGTCAGATGTATATTTCAGGGGGGTCAAGGGGAAAGCCTTTGACTCAGAAACATACCTAATTTTATACTCTAACAAGAGGTTTTCTTAGCCTGTGAGATATCAGGGCCTGCCAGGAAATCCATCAAATCTCGCATGTTCTCAGTGGCCCTGGAGTATTAGTCCCCCACAATATTTTGCAGAAGAGCTACTCAACACAGGCACTATTGGTGTTTTCAGCTCGCTCATTCTGGTGACAAGGAATCCTGAACACTGTCTGGTGTTTGGAAGGATCCCAGGATTCTACCTCCAGGCAGGGGCATTCCCACTGTGACAGCCCAAACTGCAGAAATTCCCAAGCGTGCCTCCTGTTGAGCACCTCTGGTCCTAAATGAACAGGAAGTTCTTGGTTTTGACATCAAATGTCAGCCACTGCCTGTCACTCTGATAAGAAAAACCAGCAAATTTTAGTCTCTTTCTCACCCTAGTTCCCACTAAAGAGAACATAAAAGACATTCAGAGTTTTTGCACTCAGAGCTCTGCAGGAAGAACTGGGGTGGTCCCCTGGTATCCGGGGCTCCTCATGTTTCATGCATAGGTTGTGGCCCTAGTGCACTCAGATCCTGTTTATGAATAACTGTTCTATGCTCCTTAGGGAACAAATCCTCTACTTTCGAAGGACACCCAGACAGGTTGCTTAATGATCGTTGGGACATTGTGGCACGGATTTTTAAAATGAAATACACATAAATATCCGAGCCTGGGGGCTATTTCTCTCCAGCCCTGATGGCCTCTCTCATCTTAAAATAATTTACAGGAATTCTGCAATTATAGTGGGTTCAGGGTTGTTTTTCCTTGCATCACTTTACAGAGATACTTATCAAAAGCCCAAACCAGACCCCATAAATCGCTCTCTTCCTCGGTAGACTCACACAGCTCTGGGTCCCATGTGGTCTAGCATAGGGTCACTTGGGGAGAGGCCAAGCTGCCAGACATCCCTCCCTCGCTGCTTTTTTAATTTCCTCCTTTCCTTCCTTTATTCTCTGAGATACTTCATCTTTACATAAAAGGCAGCGTGCAACTTTACAGGGGATTTCATTTTAAATAAAATGTTCTTGAAGTTTAAAAAGAAGAAAAGGAAGAAAGAAAGGGGGTGAGAAGAACCTTTTCTTGATGACTTGCCTGGGACGCCTTGGCTCAGGATATTGGCCAGGTTCCCACCTCGTTCCACTCCATGCAATCGGTTACTCTCAGACAACTGGTCAATGGCAGCAAAGCCAAACAAAAAGGCAATGAGCTCCCTGGCTGTTTTTCTCAAGTCTTGCTATTTACAGAAGACAGTCCAGCCCGCTTCTGCCAGGCAGTTTTCTCCGTCTGCTGGCTCGCTCCCTTCTCTTATCACAGCACAGGGCTTTGTGTGGCAAGTTTCTTGCAAGTGGCTGATCGCCCATCTTCCTGATGTCCCCTGTCCTCTCCAGCTTCTGTCTTCATGAAATGAATCTGTGGTGTGGGGACTATTCCATGCCATAAAAGGTTCATTGCTTCATGTGTTGTGGGGAGGGGGGTATGTATACATGTACTTGTCTGTGTGGGTATGCATGTTACTATGGGTTTACATTTGTTCTGGTGAGTGTGGAGGTCAGAGGTCAGCCTCAGGTGTCATTTCCCAGGAACCATCCCTATTGCTTTAAGAAATGCAACTTTTCACTGGCCTAGGGTTCATTGATTTGGCTAGACTGGTTGGCCAGTGAGCCCTCATGATCCACCCATCTCCACCTTCCTAGATCTGGGATTACAAATATATACTGTCACATGTGACAGCCCAGGGCCTCATGCGTGTGAGGCAGACACTTTACTGACAGAGCCGTCTCCCTGAAGGCTCATTTCTTTAGCCATCGACTCTTGTACATCCATCAGTAGTGATGAACAGACTGGATGGACATACAGTGAAGCTACATTTTGACTTCTTTTTGTCCTTCTTACTGTGTAGAAAATATTGCTTCCTATGGCTTATTATGAAGGGAACCTAGAGAAGAATTTTTCCTTCTTTTGACCCAAAGCTCATGCAATCCTCTCATTTCTGGATTGTTATTCTAGATTGGCTAGCAGATGAGTCAAGAAATAGCTGAAATGTGATTCTGGAGGAGAAAATTATGCTACAACACATAAAGCACCTGTGTGCTTGTGCTTCGAGTCAGTAGTAAGCAATGCTCCCATGGACAGACATCTGTGTGGCTCTCTTCCGTCCTTACAATGCTCTGGTCACACCCTGGCTATGCATATCTTCCTGATTTGAGATGTTATGATAATTTACCCCCCCATTCTTAGTCTGAATTAGGCTCCTACTGGACAGTGATTCCCAAATGGACATGCCCTCTTGTGGGTGGTAGCAGCCCTGTATCATCTACATGGATCAGGAAAGACAATGTCCACTGTAGTGTGAATGGTATACCTGGTGTGATGAATAGGTTTGTGTTTGGACAGAGCGTGGGCATTTTTCTCATTTGTTTGCTCAGCACCTTGGCAGGCACAGGCTGGTGGTCAACGGAACAGACTGATTAATCCTGAGTTAGACTGCTAGAGAGGGATTAGGAAGGCATGAAGAAGCTACACGAAGAGACGTAGCACCAAACTGGGATGGGAGGAAAGGAGCAACAGGCCCAGCCACATCTCCCCTGCCTGACCTACCACCTGACGTGAATTAGAACTCCAGAAACTGCCAGCTCTCAGCTGCTACTGTTGGGAGAATGAAGCAAGCCAGAATTCCATCGTTAAATGCTATCTACTCTCGGGAAGCAGGGCAGCCTCTACTGATGGAGACATGCAATGAAGAGCTAAGAAAGCTAATGCTGTTGAGGAAAGAGACTAAGATTGTGACAGGGTGACTCCAAGCAAATCAGCTGTGCTCAAAACAACCCAAGGCAGCAGGTCCCTTGACAACCAGGGGAAGCTCTGCTGCACCACACCATAAGGAAATAAATACGTGTTCTCCAGACTCGGGCGAACTATGACATGCTTGGGTAAGAAATGCTTATATGACTTAGAAAAGTATGTTTTTAACCTGAAAAAAAATCAATAGCTTCATTTATCTCTTTTTTTAAATGACCTCTTCCAAATTTTTTCTCTAACCAAAAAAAATTGCTTGGGATCAAAATCAAAGAAGAGTAAATGGTGAAGTTTCTTACATTTGGGGACTTTCTGGAGAGATTTTCAGCACTTCAGAGCACTGGCTGCTCTTCCAGAGGACCTGGGTTCACTCTCAGCACCCACGTGGTGGTTCAAACTGCATATAACTTCAATTCCAGGTGATCTGATGCCTTCTTCTTACCTCTGAGAGTAACAGGCATGTATGTGGCACACGTACGTACATGCAGTCAAAACACTCACACATGTGAAATAAAAATAAGTGGATCTAATTTTTCAATTCTGAAACACCTGTGGCTCAAGGAATAAATTTCAACCGAACTTAAAACATATTGAACCAAATGAAAATGAAGGTAAAACACATAAAAATTTTTTGATTGTAGCTTAAGCAATAAGATAAGAAAAATGTGTCACACTATATGCCTGCTGCACTAGAAAAGAAGAAAGTCCCTGTGTCAGTAATGTGGGTGCTCACGAAAAGAAAACAGAGAGAAAAATGTGGGAAGGAAAACATCAATATAACCTGAATAGAGCAGAAGGACAGAAATTAAAAGATCAGAAAATCAATAGAGTTTACAACAAAAACTAGAAGGAAAAAAATTACTGAAACATTGAAATTGTCCTTTGAAGAGCTCAAGAAAAATGGCATAGTTGCTTAGTAAAGTGAGAAATTACTCATACTGCATTATTAATGCCTAGAAAACAGCAGTGCATGTTACTACATATTCTGCAGACATCAAAAAGCAATCACAATTCTGTGACACAAATTTGACAACTTGATGAAATGGAGCAATTCAGAAAACACCAACGAGCACGGCATTATGAAATAAATAAGAGTAGCTCCACAATGATTAAAGTAATGCAGTTTCTTATTTGAACATTCCTTATGAAGCTGTCTACAGGCCCACGTTCCTGCACTTAAAAATTAACAATGCTACATGACTCTACCTAGTAAGGAGGAGGAGATTTCCTCGGTTTGTTTAATGGCTAGTAATGCCTTGACACCTGAGCCAAACAGAGCACGAAAAGAAAACTACAGTTTAAAACCACTTATGGATGTAGGTGTAAATAAAGAGCATTAACAAAATGCACAATATAGGTTTCATTTGCATATATTCATATATATTATAAATGAATGTTCAGATGAAATCTAGTCCAGGATTGAAAGATTGGTTCAATATTTGAGAAGCATGGGGGGCGCTCATAAGGTATCCCCCCTTCCTGAGGAACTATAAATGGTTATGGTTGCTGGGGAAGAGGGGTTCATACTCTTCAGTAAGTGTGGCCACCGGTGCTTTACCCAAGCAAACAAACTCCACCCACGTCCGTCCATGCAGGCAACCCTGATTAAATGCAGAGGCTCAAAAAAAAAAAAAGAAGTCATAAGAGTAAAGGCTTGAACAAAGGCTTGGAAAGAAGGAAGAATTTGGTTAGAGGGAAAGGAGATAGTAGAAAATAGGGAAGTTTCATTTTTATTTTTTTAGTCTATGAAAATTTCATACATATATACAATGCATCTTAACTACACACATTTCCTGTAACTTCCCCTTCCAGGATTGTCAGGGGAATCACATCTGTCTCTCTATGTCATGCCCTCCTTCCATATCTTATATTTACTTACTGATTTTTAACACACTGAGTGCTGCTCATGGGCACACAGGTGTGTGGCCATCCACTGGGGCTTGCTGAACCTGCCACATTCCTAAGGAAAAGTGATTCTTTCTCCCTCAACAGATACCAACTGCCAATGGCTGTCCAGCGAGGGTCTGGCCCCTGAACCTCCAGTCTGTGCTGGAAGATCCAATTGGCTTGACCTTGGGTGAATCTTGTGTAGGTCACCACAGACAATATAAATTGATGTGTGTAACAGCCATATCATGCCCAGAAGACAGCAATTCACAGTGCTAATACAGGGAATTGTGGTTAAAGACCAGAATATAATATATGGAATCAGGAAAAATAAACTTCAAATCAGTAAAATTCAGTCAGTAATACGGCTGGAATGTAAGTGTCTCTGCTTCAAAAGGTGTATATTAAACCCAGGTGTTGTGATATTTGGAGGCAATGCTTTGCTTGCTTGTGAGGGCTCTGGAGTAGATGTTCTCACAATCATAATGTCCCTCACAGCCCCTCCATGTGAGGGTATAGCAAAAACACTGGTCTATAGCCCAGATGCAGCACTCACCAGACTTCAGTTCTGCTGGCACATTGACCTGCTACTTACAGAATTCTGAGAATACAGTTATCCTGTGCTTCAAGTATCCCACTTAGAGTATTCTACCACAGCACCCTACATGAGCTGAGACAGCAGTTCACCCTGGTAACAAGCTGGAGTATGAAGAACCGTGAGAGTAGCACTTGATCCAGAAAACCATCTCATCAACTCAAGAGAGATTCTCATACAAAAAGGAGTGGGGGAGAGAGATCCTCTACTCAATAAAGATCTCTCTCTCTCTCTCTCTCTCTCTCTCTCTCACACACACACACACACACACACACACACACACACAAGGCCACAGTTCATACTGAAATATTGATTGCCTCCTCCTCAAAGAACAGCAGGGATGCTTGGCCTTGCTGCTGCTATTCTTCAGAGTGCTGGGGGCAGAATACAGGCAGCATAGCAGGGCAAGGAAAGAAAATGACAGACATACAGCTTTGAAAGGAAGGAATCACACATTCATACAAACTCACACACATTCACACACAAAAGCATATATGCACACAGACTTACACAATATATATACACACATACGCATATACGTATATATTCACAATTCATAAATACACACTCATACACAGAGAGACACACTGACACACACATATTATACTACATATCACACACATGCACACATATCACACATGTATACATCTTATTCATATATTACACACAAACACTCATACACATCAGGCACAAACACACATGCACATATATCACATGTATTCATATTCATCACACGCACGCACACATATTACATACATGCACACAGAATCACATAGCACTAACACACAAAACACTTGAAAATTTTCTAGTGTAACAGTCCATAAAATCAAGCACAAAATAGATGCCATGAGGTTCACAGGATGTTGCTTCACAATAGCAAGGAAACAGACACAGTCCATCTAGGAGCCAGAAGCCCGAGAAAGATGGTTGGGTGAGCATGCAGCAACGCAATTTTATACAGTCACAAAGAAGAGTCAAGCTGAGAAATTTGAGAGAAAAATGAATAAAACTAGAAGACACTATTGTAAGTGAGAATGGCCAGGCTCAGAAGGACAAACACTGCATGTTCTCTCTCATCTCTGACCCTTACCTCTAACTAGAAAAACACACGTCCACATGGGAAATAATAGGAGTACAGACCAAGAAACTAGAAAGGGGCTGATGTGATGGGGGGGGGACTTCAAGGCAGGGAGAAAGGTACTAAAGTCAAGGGGGACGCGGGGATGTAAGGGAACCGTAGAGGAAGGAGAGAAAGGACCTAAGAGGAGGGTGGAGGAAAGCAACCAAAATCAGATGATGTAGAAATTCCATACAGTCTTAGGGCTTCTGTTGGCTGTGAAGAGATACAATGACCTCAGCAGCTCTTAGAACGGAACAACATTTAATACGGCGGCTTACCTTTCCCTAGGTCCAGTACATCAGCATCATGGTAGTATGTAGACAGACATGGTGCTCGAGAAGAAGCTGAAAGTCCTACATCTTGACCTGCAGGCAACAGGAAGTGGTCGGTTTCGCTGAGCATAGGAGACCTCAAAGCCCACCCCACAGTGACACACTTCCTCTGACAAGGCCACATCTGTTCCAACAAGACTACCTCCTAATGGTGCCACTCACTTTGGGAGCCATATTCTTTCAAACTACATTTCACTCCCTGGTTTCTAAAGGCTTGTAGCCATACCATAATGCACAGTGCATTCAGTCCAACTTCAAAAGTCCCCATAGTCTGTAACAGTCTCCAACTTATTTAAAAGTTTCTAAAGTTCAAAGTCTCTTCTGAGATTCATGCAGTCTCTTAACTATAATTACCGGTAAAATCAAAATGCAGATCACATTCTTCCAACATACACTAGCACAGGATGTACATTACTGTTCCAAAATGTAGGGAAGGGAGCATAGTGAGGGATACTGGACCTGACTGTCTTAGTGTGTCTCTTGCTGCAACATAACACCATGACCAAGAACAAGAAAAGGGGTTATTTAGCTTATACTCACATTGCTGCTCATCACTGAAGAAACTCAGGACAAGAACTCAAACATGGCAGGACCCTGGAAGCAGGAGCTGATGCAGAGGCCATGGAGGGATACTGCTCACTGCCTTGATTCCCATGGCTTTCTCAGCCTGCTTTATTATAGAGCCCAGGACCACCAGCCCAGAGATGGCACAACCCTTCATGGTCTGAGTCCTCCCCCATTGACCTCTAATTGAGAAAATGCCTACAGCTGGATCTCATGGAGCCATTTCCTCAACTGAGGCTCCTTCCTCTCCTATGACTCTAGCTTATGTCAGGTTGACACACAAACCAGCCAGTACAACTGGCCCCTTGTCAATTTGACACACAAACACATTAATATTAAACCATATCCCTTCCTTTCTCATTCACCCCCAAAATCTCGCATTAAACACATTAATAATTTTTAAAGCCCCACAGTCTTTACAAATTCAAACACAATAAATTTTCAGTCTGTTTAAAATATCCAGGTTTTTTTTTTGGATCCAATATCCAAAATATTTGATCTTTTAAAAGTTCAAGTCTTTCACATGTGGGCTCCTTTAAAAATCAAAATTAAATTAAATACCTTCCTCAAAAGAGAAGAACCAAGGCACTGTCATAATCTGAACCAAGCAAAACCAAATTCCAATTGTATAAATAACTCAATGTCCAATTATCTGGGCTCTGCTCCCAATCTTCTGGGCTCCTCCAAAGGGCTTGAATCATTTTTCAGGCCCTGACCTCTGTAGCACATACAGCTTGTCCTCTCGGCTCGGGCTGGCTCCACTCCACTGCTGCTGCTGTTCTTGGTGGTCACCCCACGGCACTGGCATCTCCAAAATGCTGGGACCCTCTGCTGCAACTAGGCTGCACATTCACCAATAGCCTCTCATAGGCTCTCCTCATAGTGCTGAGCCTCAAATTTTTTTTTTTTTTTTTTTTTTGCATGACCGCTTTAGTCCTGGGCCTTCAACTGCCACTGAGGCTTTTCATAGTGTCAAGTCTCAGCTGCTCTCCATGACCCTTCATACCTTCAAAACTAGTACCACCTGGGTGACTCTTAAACAATACCAAGTCCAGCTGCCAATTTGAGGTACAACATTGTCCACCTCTGGAATATAGGTTCTCTGTGACCTCAGGAAACAATTCCCAGATTTCACCTCAGTGATGCTGGTCACTGCTAGTTCCTTAGCTCCAGCTGACCAACATCAAGTGCTCTAGCAAAGTAAAATTTATATTAATTTTTCTGTTATCTTCTGCAATTCTCCTAACATTCTTCTCTCCAAATCTCCTAGATAACATCCCACTGAGCTCTTAAAATTCAATGACTGACTTTTCTGGCCCAAAGTTCCAAAGTCCTTCCACAACCCTCCCCAAAGCATGATCAGCTCTGTCACAGCAATACCCCCACTATGCTGGTACCAATATGGGGGTTTCCATTGCTGCAGCAAAGCACCACGACCAAAAACAAGTGAGAAGGAAAGGGTTTATTGAGCTTACACTTCAGCATTGTTGTTCGTTACTGAAGGAAGTCAGGAACTCAAGCAGGGCAGGATCCTGGAAGCAGGAGCTGATGCAGAGGACATGAAAGGGTGCTGCCTACTGGCTTGCTCACAGGGCTTACTCAGCCAGCTTTCTTATAGAACCCAGGACCAGCAGCTCAAGAATGGCCCCACCCACCAAGGGCTGGGCCCTCCTCCCATTGAGAAAATGTCTTACAGCTGGATCTCATGGAGGCATTTCCTCAACTGAGGCTCCTTCCTCTCTGATGACTCTAGCTTGTGTCAAGTATACAAGCCAGTACACAAACCAAGATGGAAAACCAGCTAGGTAAACTCCAAACTCTGCATCTCCATATCTGACGTCAAGGTGTTCTTCAGGTCTTCAACTCCTTTCCGCTTTCTTGACTCCAACACCCTTATTTCTCTTGATTTGGTTCTACTCCCTGTTAGCATTTCTCCTTGGCAGGTATTCCACAGCTCTTACACTGGGGTCCCCAAAGCAATTCAGGCTTCAACCTCACAGCTTCACACGATGGCCCCTTTGGGCTACCATTCAGGGTCACCCCTGACATATGTCTGGCCTCATCAGTTTCCCTTAGTTGCAGCACAATATTCCGTAACCTTTTCTTCTACTCTTAAAGCCAGAAAAATGTAGCTGAAACTGCCAAGTTCTGCTGCTCACTGGGGCTGGAACGTGGCCCCCTCACTCAATTACATCTTCACCAATTTCCTATTTTTGATGGTTTTCTTCACTGCCTAAGGTTGGCGTTCCTAAAACTGGATCTGTAGACCAGGCAGGCCTTAAACTCAGAGATCCACCTGACTGCCTCTGGTGTGCTAGGATTAAAAGCATGCACCATCACACCTGGCTCTAAATGTTTCAATTTCTTTTTACAAGCTGGAAATTTAACTGGGTGGGATCTTGTGTGGAGGTCACCACTCCCCTTATCCCCTTTATTAATCTCTTTATCTCCTTAAACACAGAACTTAGCTCCACTCCACTTCCTGGAGCTCCTTTTCTCCTTGGATTGTACGTTTGTATGTCTCCTTGCTCAGCTTGCTTCTTTTCATTATAAATCTTATATAATGAATATCAAATATTAGAGTTAAGGCTAATAACCACACGACAGGGTCTACATTAGTCTGTCTTGAGATTTCCTCTGCCAACAGAATCAATCCAAAACACTTCACTTTAGCATCAGACAGACTCTTTGGACAAGGGCAAAAAGCAGCCACGTTCTCTACCAAAATATCACAAGAATTATCTCTAGGTCTCATATTAATATTCTTCTCTGAACCCTCTTGAGCAGGGCCCCCTCAGTTCCTCAAACCACGTTCACCACCATTTTCCATGCTCCCACTAGGCTGGCCCATGAAGCAACACTTAGATCATTCAACTGCTTTTCTAATCTACAGTCCAAAGATCCATATTCCTTCAAACAAAAGCGTGTTCAAGCCTATCACAACAATACCCCAGTCCCTGCAACCAACTTCTGTCCTAGTTACAATTTCTATGGTTGTGAAGAAACACTGTGACCATAGTAATTCACATAATGGACAAACATTTAATGGGGGTGGCTTACATTTTCAGAGCTTGAGTCAGTTATCACCATGGTGGGACATGGTAATATGCAGGCAGACATGGTGCTGAAATAGGAGCTGAGGGTTTGACATCTTGACCATCAGGCAACAGGAAGTAATCTGTTTCACTTGATGTAGCTTGAGCATAGGAGACCTCAAAGTCCACCCCCACAGGGACACATTTTCTCTGACAAGACCACACCTACTCCAACAAAGACACACCTCCTAAGAGTGCCATTTCCTCTGGGGACCATATTCTTTCAAACTACCACACATATAGAAACCTGTTCATTTGTAAGTTAATTTTACAATTAAAAAATACTAATGAGTTAAAGATTCACAAACTTTTAAAAACAGCTTAAAAAAATCATTACTTTTGTATGTAGCAGAAATGAAACAAAGTAAAAATGCAAAATAATTTGTAGTCACCCAAGCAAATTTTTTAAAACATATTTCAAAACTGAAAACTTTTAAGTATAAATCTCACAAATACGCACACAGAAGCTGGCTGCTGAACTACAAAACACTAATAAAATATTCAGTCAACTTCTAAGCAAAGGAGAAACCCACCATACCTGTGGAGTTTCAGACTCAATATAAAGATACCAACTACCCCCTACCTGAAATTCACACTAGACACACCTTCTCTCAAAACCCCAGAAAAAAATTTCCGATATTAAAATTATTAGAAAATTCTTATGAAAAAGCACATGGCTAAGACAATCTTGTAAAACAAAGCAAGCGGAAGCATACTAAATGACATCGAGATGTTCTAAGTTACACTGACCTAACCATCTGGTACTGAAGGAAGAGGGGTACATGATTAATATAATCAAGACAAACCCCCTACAGGCATGCCCAAGGGGACCTTTTTCAGGTCATTGTGGATCCTATACAAGGATAATGAACACTCTTCATCATACAAAGATACAAAAACAGCTCAGTAGACAAAGTCTTTTCAAAACCACAAAGTACTAGAAAATCTGGCATAGTAAAAGAAAAAAAAGAGGGCTCAACCCTTATCTGATGTTTTACAATAAAACTAACTAAAAGTTAATGTATATTTAAATGTTAAAACTAGAAAACTTTTAGGAGAAACCAGGGAAATATTTGAAATTTGGGATCTCATAAGGGAGTTTTTTATACAGGGCATACACACTATCATCAAAAATTTTCAATAAATGGAACTTGAAAAATATTACAAACTCTCTGCAAAGATTTTGTTAAAGGAATAAAAATGTAAGCTATAAACATGGGAAGGACATTCAAAATGACACAAGAGACCTATACCTATCACATACAGATGCCCCTTGACTTATGATGGGATTATGTTCTGACTGATCCCACCATCAACAGATATTATTATGTGTTGAAGACTGTACCTGATCTTAGAGTGTCACAGCCTTGCCCACCTTAAATGTGTTCCGTAGACCTTAGTGTGTTCTGCACACCTGCACAGACCCATAGTTGGGCTATATCACCTACCACAGCCTATTTATACAGCATTAATATCACAGCTAGCATCACAAAGGGTACACTACCATGTCACTATGACATAGAGATCTGTTGTTGGTCCTTGTGACTAATAATTAATTTTAAATCAGTCAAGCCATGCTAAAGTGGGGAACCATCTACAAACCAGCAAAACTCAACAATAAGAAAAACATTAATTTAAGTAGAAAGAGTAAAATGCTACATTTGGGACCATTTTCCTTCTACTGGGTTGCCTTGTCCAGCCTTGATATGAAAGTTTATACCTAGTCTTGTTGTAACTTCTTATGCTGGATACAGTTGATATCACTAGGAGGCCTGTTCTTTCCTTCTTTCTTCCTTCCTTTCTTTCTTTCTCTTTGGCAAGAAGAAGATGGGAAGTTGATCTGAAAGAAAGGTGGTGTGGGAAAAGGAGAAGTGTGAGAGGAAGTGCAGTCAAGATGTAATGCATTATAGAAGAACAAACAAAAAAAAAACAGGCATTGTAATTTCATCAAAGAGAACATGCGGATGTCATAAGTTCAGCCAGTAAATGTGTAAATTAAGACCAGCATGAGACATTATTATTGCAACAGTTCAAATAATAATTAGTGATATAAATGCCAAATGCTAGAGATGGGAGACACACTGACTCTCCCACATTCTGTGAAATCATAGTTACTTTTTTATTGTAGTGGATTGACACTTTTTGATACAGGCTCTTCCTATGTCTTCCAAGATGACCTAATTCTCGCTATGCAGCCCAGAGTGCCTTCTGACTTACTGAAGTCCACCTTCCTTAGCCTTCCAAGTATTGTGACGATAGGCATGTGTCTCTACGTCTTGGTTGTAACCATCCTTGGCAACAGTTTGGCAGCTTAATTTTTAAATGAGAATAATAACTTAAATAACATTTAAATAAACAATTCAAATGTTTAAATAAATAATAATTTAAAAATTAAACAGACTCTAGGAGCCAGAAGTTGAGGAGGACCAGAGGTATGGTGCCTCTAGACAAGACAGCTGCACTCATAAACTGCCAGCAGCTGTGTGTGCCTACGCAAGATCGATCTAGTCAACATTACATCTCGGAGGGCGTGGGACTCATAAGGAGCCCCGACCACTGCTCAGGAGCTACCGACACAGCTTCAGAGAAGAAGAAGTCGTTTGTGCGTATGTCAACAGAAACCATGGGTTATAAAGAAACAAAAGGACATAAGGTTGGGAGGGGTGGATCTGAAAAGAGCAAAGGGAAAGATTTTTGGGTGAATATAGTAAAAATACATCGTATGCATGTATGAGAGTATTTTATAATTAATTAAGATATTATTTTTAAAAAAAAAAAAACAAATATACATAGAAGATGGTCCATCAAAGGCATGTAGGACGTTGATTTTGGAGATAAGAAAAAAGAAGTTCACACAAAAAATTTAGGCCCAATTATTCATAGCAATTATTTTCACTACCTTGGAACTGGAAATAACCAAACTGTCCTTTGGTAGGTGAACCACCCATGGTGCAGCACACCCTGAAATACTACTCTGAAATAAAAATAATAATAATAATAAAGCACAGACTTGAATAACACTTGAATGAGTCTCAAGGACTTTAGGCTGAGTGAAAAGAGCCTGTTTTAAAAGGCCATATGTAACATGACGATGGTCATTAGTATAACATGCTCAAAACGGCAGGATTATACAGATGGAAGGGAGATTAATGGTTGCTTCTTAGGGTAGGGAAAAGGCAGGAAGCCATCATGAAGAAGTCATCCTCAGAAGCCTTGGAACCACCAGGGTAATTCTGCAGCTGGGGTGTGGTTGTGCCTATGTGAGTCTACAGATGTGACAAGATGGCCTCTGGCCAGACACATCAGCATCTCATTCCTGGCTTGGTGTAACATGAGGTGACCAAGGAGGTGGGTGTAGGAATCTCCCCCACGGAACTGGGACCTCCTGTACTGTCTATGCAGCTTCCTGTGTACTTACAATAATTTCAAAGCAAGAGGTTTAAATGTATTCTAGCTTTTAATGATGAAAGCAGTTGAATCCATGTGGAGGAAAGGCAAATTGCTGACAAAAATACAAAATGAAAACTTTCCCATCGGGCCTGTGATCAGCCCCCACTCGCAAGACATAAAGAAAAATGGACCCTTTTCTTTTCTTCTGGAAGATCTCTGTGCATGTAAGATAGGCATTTTTTTGTTTGCATTAGTGGGGTTTGTTTATGGGGGAAGGGTTGTTTTACACAAATAAAATCACAGTCCACAGATGGTTTTATACCTTGCTTCTGTTTTTTTGCTCATCTCTCCTGGGATTCTTCCTTTAGTTTGAAGACTACATCTTACTTACATGTGCAGAAGTCCATGAGTAACTGTACCAGCTCCTCTTCATGGGTTTCAGAGCTGTGGTGGGTTTGTTCTGTTTTACAATGTCAATGGAGGGCTGACCTGTGCTTAAAGCTGAGTTCCCAGGGTGCTAAAACAGATCAGGCATGGGGCACAGCTTTCTGTCACTATAACAAAATATTTGAGATGGTTAGCTTATAAAGAGGGAAGTGTTCTTTTGGTTTCAACATTTCAGTCCATAACAATAATGCAGAACATGGTGGGAGGGGACAGGCTGCCCATCTCATGGTGATCAAAAATCAGAGAGAGAAAAGGACTGAGGCCATACTGGGGCCCCACTCCACCGCAAGAAACCAAACTTCCTCCCACTTTGTCTCACCTCTTAAGGATTCTACCACTTCTCAATGTCCCAAAAGTATTACAGGCTGGTGACAGACCTTTGGCATGTGACTTGTAGGAAATATTCAAGATCCAAACCATTGCCCCATCTCATGAGAGTCCAGTCAACAATGAGTTTTATTTCAGAACTTTAATGTCTTCTTAGGAAGTTCTGCATTGGCACTTCAGGCCCATCTCTTCCTAAACTTCAGTGACACCACATTGCCCTTTCCTGAGACCCTGGGTCCCTGGGTCCTGTGAGCCCCTCCTGATCCTTTGTGCTCCCTGATGCTTCCCAAGGCACTCAGCCAGCAATTGTGATCAGAAGGACTCCACCCACCACACAGGCTTCTGAGAGCTATCAACCACCACATGGGGAAGTTCCACATTTCATCTTAAGCCAAGAGCTTGAATTCAAATTATATATCTGTGTATATTACTACTCATTGACTACATCTCACTGCAAGATCAGGAGCCTTGCCAAGCTTCTACATAGCCTCACTCTTGAATACGTAATTCTTTCTGAATGCTGCAGACAACAGTGTGTCTACAGATCAAAACTTTTGACTTACCTCTAAGCTGTCTTTCTCATCCACTGAGAGAGGCCACACCCCCATGCCTGCAGCCCTACTGAGTGCACCTGAGCACACACTGCGCAAGTCCCAACTAATTGCCAACTTTACTTTTTTAAAAACACATGCTCACACTTGACAAGGTCTTCGGCTTTGGGAAGCCACCACCTGTGTCTTTACTGTGCCGTCTCCTCCTTTGCCTGTTCCTGACTTTAGTTTGGTTCGATGGCTGCCGAAACACCTCACCACAAACAGAAATGCATTTTCTCTTTCATGATTCTGAAGAGTGGAAATTCAAAGCCAAGGTGTTGTAGGGTCCCAAACCCACTGAAGGGTTCAGGGAGGGCTCTGCTGCCTCTCTTAGCTTGGGGTGCTTCTTTAACAAGGAAGGTCCCCACAACACTTTCTGTCTTTTTGCCTTACAGTCTGCTGTGGGACTTAGAGAATCTTGAGGTGACTTGCATTTGCTCAATGAAATTTCTTTGCTTAGGAAAGTCCTGTGCAGGAGCCTGGGGTGACAAACAGGTTTTACCACCTACCTGTTCAGCATGGTGCTCAACAGTGACATGAGGCCACTGAGTACTCCAAAGAGAAGCTAATGTATCTCGGGAACTAATGTTTGACTTTTACTTACATTGTTTAAAATCTTCCTGGTATGGTCAGTGGCTGCCCTGTGGTAACCACAGCTCTCTATGTCCACAACTGGGTTTGGACAAAGGAATGAAGGATTTGTCATACGATGTCATTTAATACGTACATCAGCCACAGTGGACATTTTTGTCAAGCTCTTCACTATGTTAAGCAATTTTCTGAATAAGAAAATTTAACCATTTACTTTCATATAGTGTCCCAATTCATTTTGATTATCCATTTAACATAGCCTAGGGTCATCTGTGAGGAAAGCCTCCATTGAGAAATTGCCCAGATTAGATTGGCCTGTGCGCATCATCTGTGGGTTATTCCTTGATTATTAATTGGTACAGGAAGCCAGTCCATCATGTGCTGCACCATATGTAGTGGTCCTGGGCTTTATGAGAAGCTAAGCCAATGCTATGAGTGGGTGAGACAGTAACCAGTGTTCCTCTGTGGCGTCTGCTTCAGGTTCCTGCCCCTGCTTCTGCAGAAAGACACTGTCACCTGAAGCACTAGGCAAACAAAGCCTTTCTTCCTCTAAGATGCTTTTGGTCAGAGGGTAGAATAAAACTAAAATATGTGTTGCTTTTTTATTTTTTAATATATGGAAATTTTAAGTTTAGATGGAAACACTAGTCCTTGGGCACAAATTCCTCATGAAATATTTTTATAGTACATACAAGCTGAACACTGAAAGGTGATCTTTATAATCATCCTGACCCCATTGTCTTTCTGAAGCATTATCCTGTTTATTTTTTGAAAATAATCAATTCTGTAAATCAAATAGCTGATAATAACTGCTATAGGAAGCAGAAAGGCAGTAAAGTATAGAAGGTTTTCAAAACAGAAGTTGTTTATTTGCTCATCAAAATCTCATCTCTTTGGTTGGTTTGTTTAGAAAGGGAGTCGTTGCTTACGAAACTGCATAAGCCCGAACAGTTGCTTATGGGATGGCCAAGAATAGAACGTGACTTACAGGACATTTGTATTGTAATAGCCCCTAGCCAGTGGACTACTGAAAATGCAGGCACACTTAAGCACTTAACAAAAGCCTCACATCAAAGCTGCCTCGCTGGTCTTCATAACATCATACTGCTCTGCTTCATCACACAAAGAGATGGTAAGTCATTTTCAAAAGCACCAGAAACTACCTAAAAACATGATGAAAGACCCATTTAAAAACCCCTATGGATACAGAGAGACAGAGGAGTGCCATGGAACGTCACTGAGGTCCCTGTCCCCAGGTTCCAGGGCACTCTAGCAGATGGAGGAAGGCCTGAATGTGGGGGCTGACTTTATCTATACGTGCAGGTGCTTGCTACCTTCATAGCCACTGGGCTCCAAACGATTGCATTTCTCCTCAAAGCTTGATACATTTTGCTGCTGTTGTGACATGCGCCAGGCACTGACTACATGACAATCCAAAACCTGAACAACTCATTGTTGACTGTAACAAATACCTGTCAGTTTCAGACTTGACAATTTCTACTTATGTTAAATCGTAGGAAGTATGAAAAAAGATGGAACACCCTCTCTTGTGGGGTTATGAAAAGAAATAAGGAAATATTTGATAATGTGCTTTTGCACAGTTGAACAAAACCTAAAGCTTTGGCTTTTGCATTTAAAAAAAATAAATAAATAAAAAGGAAAAGAAAAAGATGGAACAGAGCCGGAATTATAAAAAACCAGATCAGTGGCTACATCCCAGGTTTTTTTGTTTTTTTCTTCACAGAGATGCACATATGTCCACAAACACTTCTACAGAGTGAAAAAAGAAAGAAAAAACTGCTACCATGCAGTGAATTAGAAAAGTGTTGCTGGCTCCAGAAGTCTTCACTTCTTAAAGGGAACATAATTATTAGGGCTATAAACATTTTAATCATTTCCTCGAACATACTCAAGTGTAGACCTGGCGAGTCTCTCCCAGAGCAAAGCCCAGCCCTTTCCCTAATGGCACATTTTCTTAATGGCTTTGCTGGGTCTGAGTTCACTTCATTGCACTGTTACTTGTTACATCCGACATGAGTTAATATTGCACTAAAAAAATACTCACGGTCGTTTCTCCACTATGTCGGCTCCTTCACCTGCAGAGGAAGAGAAAGAAAATGAGACCACTGAGAAGGAAAGCCTATGGACCCCAAACTCTTGGGAGTATGTTTAAAACAGAGACAGGATGATTGGGAGGGGGGTATGGCAGGCTGCTCTAAAGTATACCTGTCAAAACATGGCTGAAAGTGAGCTCAACAGATAACACCCAATAGTAACAAGAGATCGGCACCCACAGTGCTACACTGGAGACAAAGGCTGAGGCTGGGAGAGATGGTTCTGTTGATAATGTGCTTGCTACACATCCATGTAGAAATTAGCTTGATTCTCCAAAATCTGCATAGTTAAAAAGTCCCAGTCCTAGAAAAAAGTCCCAACAGGCTTGTTGGTTAGGCAACCTAGCCTGTTTGCTAAAAGTTCCAGGCCTATGAAAGACTTCAGAAAAAAAAAAAAAAAAAAAAAAAAAGCAGGCGGGTCAAGGTTGTTTTCTGAGCTCCACAGGTATGTGCATTCATATACATGTACACATACATACACTTATTCACACACACACACACACACACACACACACACACGACAAAGCTACAACCCCTATGTGGAATGCTGAGGCAGCTCTCTAACTGTGCGTGCAGAAAGGCAGGCCTTGGCCTATCCAGGGACCACCTCTCTGAGCATAAAGCCTAGCACTGAGAGGTGTTCAATAAATATTTTTAATGGATTTAGTACTTGGATTTGTTCAACTTTGGAGAGTTGAACGCCTTTGCAGACATCAATCAACCTCAGTGGTCACTTCTTTTATCTATGACAATTTCGATTCAGCTTTACACTATGTTAAGCAATTTTGCACATAAGGCAATTCAGACTTTGATACAATGTGGATATTTTGCCATCCTAGGGCAAGCAAAGAAAAGTATGACGAGTAATTTCCACAGGCACACAGCTCATTTGAATTGGCAGCCCAGCCTATGTCTATCATGGAATCCTTTCCTCTGCCTAAGTGAAAACAATGGATGCCTACCCTAAGGAATGTCCCACAAAATGAGAAGTTTTATGGACAGTAGCCATGAAGTTATCTAGTCCAGCATTTCAGCCTGCCACAAGCCTACAGTTAAAAACAAACAAACCAACAGGTATGGTGGTGCACACCTTTAACTCCAGCACTCAGGAGGCAGAGACAGGTGGATCACTGACTGGAGGCCTTAGAACTAAAGGTCTAAGGCCTAGGGAGACGTCCAGGAGATAAAATGCTTGCTGTCAAATCACAAGGACCTGAATTCAATCATCAGAAGCCACATTTAAAAAAGCAAAAGCTGGGTGTAGTGGCCCATGCTTGTAACCCCAGTGCTGGGGAAGGAGAGAGACAGGCAGATTCCTGGGACTCATGCTCAAGGCTGTCACCCAGCAAACACACACATGTTCACACACACATATGCACACAGATACACCTGTACACACATGTATGCATGCATGGAAACAGATACACAAGGTCAGACCTATCAGAGCTGGCACTAAAACCTTGCCGTACCAGAAGATTGCTGTCCCTCTGCAGCATATGGTAACTCTTGTTAGATGGAAAACAGAAATATTTAGGAGGTCCTTGGAGGCTCTTATTTCTTGCAAGGAAAGTGAGGACTTGACATTCTTTAGGAGTGCTGGTCAACTCCAGACAAGCCACATTAAATAATAAAGTGGGAACAGGGGCTGTGAAAAATTTAAGGATGGGGGGGGGCGGTTAAAGTGCTGGGCATTTCAAAGCCCTTAGAATTATTATTTTCCTTTCATCCCCTTGGCTCCTTCTTGGAGTTTTGGGTCCTATTCAAATGTTAGTTTTACTGGAGGGTTTTTATCAGGGCCAAATTAACACTCAAACTGGAATTAATGCCTACCTTTGTTCTTCAGATTCAGACTCCCAGGTAGGTGTTGAACACATTTTAACACTCAAGGACTTTTCCCAGTGAAACATATATCAATTTACCAAGAAGAGCAAGCCTCAAGCCTTGGTGTCTAAACCTTATAGACATTGGTGGGCACTGACCACAGAGCCTTCTCCTCTTCCTCTTCCCTTTCCTTTTTGTCCTCCATCCCTGCCTGCCTTCCCCATCCTGCTGCTCCATGGGCCTATCGAGGACTGTAGTCTCTGGAAGAAAGCTCACATCACCCAGACGTGTTGCCTTTTTTATGTTCAGCCTCAAAATGAGAAGAAGGAAATAAATCTTGTTCCCTGTGGACTGTCCTCAGCATTCTGGGGTCCTCCAGTGGAGGTCTCAGAGTGCCTCGCTGCCAAGGTACAGCGTGGCTGAATGCAGGTTCCATTTCTTCTTGGCACAGGCCCTTAATATCCACACACAAATTAATACTGATGCACGGGATTCTGACATCATGATGTCTTCTCCATACACCTGCTCTGACAATCTCATGAAACTATTGCATCCCAATCAACTGAGGAGGGAAGCGGCATCCTCACAGGAACACACAAATGGATGTGGTCACTTTCCTCATCAGGGCATCTTACCCATGCTCGGCCTTAGAAAGGCAAGCCAAAGATTTTAAAACTGAGAGAGTTACATGCATTTGATTTTACAACCCTCTGTTTTCTGGGGTGCAGTGGGAAACAATACTTCTGCTCTGAGAAATGAACACTTCTATAAGTAAATAAAAATTAGAAAATGACCCCCAGTTTTTCACCATTTAGCATTTTAAAATTAAGAAATTCTTCTGAGTAATCATCCCTAAGATGTCAAAGGGCAGTTTTGTGATCAATATCAATATTCTTTATTTGGGGAATGTGTTTACATACTATACCACTTACTACTTACAGTCAGACAAAGGAGTTCTGTTAGGTGTGAATGCTTTCCCACTGACTTAAATTTACAGGCAAAAAAAAAAAAAAAAAAAAAAAAAAAAAAAAAAAACCTGCAGCAGAGTCACATTGCACATAGAATATGAAACACCAGCTCCATTTAAAGAAGTAGGGGATGACACTTCAGTGGCCCCTAAGACATCATAAGCTTGGTGCTCAGAGACCTCACATGCCACCCTTTCTAATGGCCACCAGAATGAGCTCACCTTTTCACTAGTTTTCCTTTAGGTTTTAGTTGGCTCCATTGAAGTCTTAGCCCAAACCTGCTGTGGGCCGGCTACCTGGAGTTAACGGGGTATTTGAAAGGGCTTGTCCTGGGTAGGATTTAGTCAACAAGGAGGCCACAGCACTGAAACACTAAAGGCTTTGTACTGTAACTCTCAGACTGTAGTGCCCTCTAGGTGTGTCATGCAAGAAAGAAGAATGGGAATCACACAGAAATTTCCCTTCCTCTGTGTAAAATATCTTCAGTTATTGTTTTGTCAGAGATGAAACAATAGTTTAATGAAAATGAAACTGAAACACTTAGATCTAAAATGCCCACCCTCCTCCACTCACGTACTTCAAATACTGCTCCCTGTAAGTCTTTCATCAAAAGCTATTTATGTTATTAATTCTTTGAGTCAAAATTAATAGTCGATAAGCTTTTATGCAACTAATTTTCTCATATTAACTATTATACTACGTAGCATCACTCATTGATTTTTGTGGCCATGTCAATTCTTCATCCTCTCTAGTGAATCCCAAAATTCAGCCTGTGAAATCATCAAAGGTAGGAATGGGAAGTCTTGGTTTTTAATTTCCCAGTGATGAGCACAGAAAACTTGTTAAATGAGCAGATTTCATAGCAGTGCCTTTCACTGTAGAAGGGTCATCCTAGATGCAAGTCACGCAAGGGGAAAGTTATAAAGCCAGGCTACTGTGCTCCGACTTTTCAATACCCAACTCCTGCACCCACTGTGGAGCAACAGAATGACTGGCTGATGTCACCATTTTCCTGGCCACATGACTGAAACCCTTCATGTAACACAACTGAAACTCAAAAGTAAAGTTAAAACAGAAACAAACAAAAGAACCCAATGTGAGAGATAGCTTCATTACGGTCCTCGCTCTTCTCAAACCCCTGTTAGAGGGAAGTTATGGGGCCTCAAGAGCTGGCACTCCGAGGGGAGTCATAAGGGGATGCTTCATCAAGCATCTGATCCATGAAGGTCCACTGGCCCTGTGTGCTGTTAGTTCCTTGAACTGCGAACAACCTCATGAGTAAGCACTTTGTGGAACTGATGATATTTTTGTGATAATTTGTGTTTAAAATTTCTTGAAATAGGTGAGTGCAGAAGAAAGGGTCCCCCCTCCCCTTTTAAGTATTAGATGTTTTGTAAGTTGAGGACATTAACAATAGAGTGTTGACTCACTGAGTGTCACAGGTTTTCAGTCAGGTCATTTCCAAGTTCGAGTATGTTTGAGCTTTGAGAATCCTCTGTGTGACTTGTTTTCACAGACACAGAAAGTAGGATCAGTCTGTTCTGGCCAGTTTCATGCCAAGGCCCCCCTGTATCAAAACTCCTTCATGTTTCAGGATGAAACATGAAGAAAAAAAAATGTTCCTGAAATCATGCACAGCAAAGCATCAGCATCCTATGTCGGAAGTTTGGTAGCCTTCATGACCATTTCATCAGAAAAAAAAAAAAATAGTCCTCTAGACCAGTTTCATCTCTAAAATCCCTTATCATGTGCTGGAAGGAGACGATGACATTATGGTGGGGGTACAGCTCCCCCCCCCAAGACAACAAATCCAGTTTTCAGAGAATGCAGCTGCTCAAGACCAGCTCTGCCTGCTTCTAATCCCCTGTGAAGCAGTTGCTGTGAGGCCTTAACCCACCTGGTTTCTCTTTCCACAAACCTAAAAGGTAATTCAGTTTGGTTTGGTTTTAACCCCAGTGAGTTGGCAGGAGATATAGCACAGTGTTGTAGTGATGTAAGCTCCTCTGCACATGTACACATAAACATTAAAAGAGAAATGTCCATGACCAGACAGCAGAGAGAAAAGCAGAGTGCTAAACTCCACAAGGTAGACAGACAGTCAAGTGCTTTCAGAGAAAATCTTAGGACTAAATTGTGTCATTAAGAGCTCTCTTCTGGCCTGGTGGTGGTGCGTGCCTTTAATCCCAGCACTTGGGAGGCAGAAGCAAGTGGACCTTTGTGAGTCTGAAGTCAGACTGATCTACAAAGTGAGTTCCAGGACAGCCAGGGCTGTTACACAAAGGGAAAAGAATAGTGCAATGGCAAGATCTAATTGTCAACTTGAGACAACCTCTGACTGCCCAGGGAGAGAATCCCAATGAGGAATTATCTACATCAGATGGCCTGTGGGCATATCCATAGGGGACTGTACTGACTCTTAATTGTTGGAGGAAGAACCTGCCCCTGCTGGGTGGCATCATCCCTAGGCAGGAGTTCCTGAGCAATACACTGGAGGAGAATGCTGATTGAGAGCAAAGGTCCATGAGTTCACTCTCTCTGCTCTTGATTGGGGACTACAAGTTCTTCTTTAACTTGGACTTGTGAATGAAATAAACCCTTCCTTTCCTAAGTCACTTTTTGGCAGGTATTTGTCACAGAAACAGAAGTGGCTGGACCAATAGCAAAGGCTAATAATTGTGCCTGTACTTAGCAGGAAGCACCCACCCTGCCCCTGTGCTAACAGCCCTACCTGGCTCCCTTTAGGGTTTAGGGACATTCACACACACACACACACACACACACAAGCACACACACACAAGCACACACACAAGGGGGGGCCCTTTATCCAAGCTCCAAGTTCTCATTAGTCTACACAGGAACGCCAAGCACCAAGCAAGTGCAATGGCAAGTAAGTGTGAAGTGTGGGCTTGATACAGTTTTGACTCCATTCCTCATCACTGAACTGGATTTGTTTCTTAGGTCTCCATCCAGATTCCAGATTCAACGTAAGTACTCAAAGATGGGAAGTGAACACAGCTGATGTTTCCTTCCTTTTCTGGTGGATTCAAAAGCTGAAAGCCTTGAGATGATGACCTTCTGAACGTTGTTAAGGAGAAAGCCACCCAGAGTTAGGACTCTTTTATCTTAAAACTAGCAACACAAGGTCACTGTCCCATAAAACTGAGAACTTGTCCATTATTCAGAAGAGCCTGGCTGTGTGGAAGCCAGAAGGAGTGAGAAAGAGGACAGACTGACTCATCTCACACCCTAAGCATGACCAAGTTTGCAGAGCAATATCCTGGAACTATGTGAGTCAACGTGGTGTAAATCCCTGCCGTGGGAAGATAAGTGCTCCGAGTTCTGTAAGCTAAATGCACACTGCTGAAATCTGACTGGAAACTTTGCAGTGTGAAGACTGAAAATCACAAGAAGGAGGCAGTGTTTAATCTCCTGCTGGATGATGATTCAAGATAGACCAAGAGGGAGACCTGCTGCCTGATAAACTAGTCAATAGTGCAGATGTGAGATACTACCCACAGGGAGGGAGGGGGCAGGGCGGGCATTTCTGGTTTGTAATGCTGCTCTCAGCTCCTTACTGGAATGGATGAGAGCTGCAACTTCCAGGCATGTTCTCACACTGTGGTGCCCCAGGCATCTCACCTTCTAGATAGACCTCCTTAGTCAGAAATCCACAACCCTTCTGCCATCTCATTGGTCCATTAGTGACGATGAGATGGTCTTTGAAAGGGATCTGTGTAGTAAAGGGGAGCCAGTATTCATGCAGAGGTTCTCCTACCTATCATTCAGTCTGTGCTTAGAAATCTTAGTTCTTTTCTTTCTTCCTTCCTTCCTTTCTTTCTTTCTTTCTTTCATTTCTCTTATTTATTTGGAACAAATATACACCTAGATACAAAAGAACCAGAAAAATCAGTGTTTCTAGCTAAATGAGTAGAATGCATGCCCACAAAGTAGATAAAAGGAGATGTGAGCACACAGTTTTTCACTCTGAGCAAGCACACACGCGCGCACACACACACACACACACACACACACACACACACACACACACACCTGTACCTGCTTGTATACATAAGCTCTTGGTGGTACACTTATTGCTGTAAGTATTTGGAGGGAATTTGAGAAGTCTTGAATGCAATTATCTTAACAGATTTATTTATTAAATATTTCACTAGCCTTTTCTGCTGGAAAAATTTCTAGTTGTAACGGAAATAAAAGCCAGGCAAGAAAAATGTTCATGGTGAGGAACGTCTATAAAATATCTTTGCTCTGGGTTCTTTATTAGGTAAAACGGTGTCACACTGCCATCGCTGTTGCAAACTCTTCATTTAATTTCCCTCTTTTGTGGATATTTTGTTTTCTCCTAAATGTCAGTGTTTGCTGGAGAAAATAAAATCTTTTTGGTTTTTCTTTGAAAGCTTCTTGAGGTATGCCGCCACCTGCTGGGCATCTTGCAAAGTGTGGCCCGCAGGTCCTGTGTATTCAAGAGTAGCTGCTGTTCCCACCACAAGAGAAAAGAGAAATTATAAGTACATAGAAGAGGCTGACATAAAAATATCATGTGTAAATTAACTATTATCCACAAAACTCCTAGAAAAGTATAACCAAAGGGTGTGCAGTACAGTTTGGAATAAAAATAACTTCATTTTAGGGAAAGCAGAGTTTATGTTGATACAAGTAATTTATAGTATTTATCAAAATATAATCAATTAAAGGTGAAATGTAAATTGTGGCATTAAACTTTGAATACTAACAAATATTTCTATTTCCCTGGCTGTAGCACATCATTTTTATCAGCCATCATGAATTAGGCTGTCTGGGGAATGCCTAGCTTATACAACAGTACATCCTGGTGGTACCCCTGTTCCATGGCACAGATAAGTCCTAAGAATCCATGTAATTTCCCTGGTAGTTCAGGAGCCATATGGTATGCTGTATAAACTTGAATTTTGGCACTCTTATTATTATTGACCCAAAAGGCCACTAACAGCTCCAAAGAAGTCAGTGCCACTGCTGTGTGGTTCCTTCATAGTGTGTGTTTTATTGAACTTTTGGAGCCATTGGGTTCTGATTTGTCAATCTTACAACAAGGACATAAAACAAATTCATGCATCAGCAATGTGCAGGATACGGAAGTGCAGTCAAATGATCTTTGTTCTGACCCAAAAAGCCACAGCAAAACATGGGCTCTTTCCACAATACTCTACTCTGCCACCTTCCACTTCTCTGTAGACACACACACACACACACACACACACACACACACACACCTTGGTAAGGTAATAGTGGCTTGATTTAAAGCTCAAAAGAGAAGGGAAATAAAGAGAGAGGAAGAGGAAGGGTGGGATGCTGGTTTATGCCTTACATAAAAAGGTATTTCAGAGAATATATAGATTCTTCAGCTGCCACAGATATGGATAACCATTCTAGCACAATCTCTCCACTTTGGAGAAAACAAGTGAAACTTTATTAATTACCTACACACTTACTTTGTTTGCTCTCTCCTTATATAATAATAATAATAATAATAATAATAATAATAATAATAATAGAGGGGCTGGAGTGATGGCTCAGCGGTTCAGAGCACTGGCTGCTCTTACAGAAGACCCAAATTTGATTCCCAGGACCATGCAGGCAAAACATTAGTATACATAAAATAAAATAAAAGTGTTTAAATAGACATTGAAAGTTTTATCAGGTGAACAACTCAATGGCTTGTATTTTGCAAAGGAAAAAGAAAGAATGAGAGCCTTCAAAGCCGTAGATGTAGGAAATTATTGCTGGTCAGAGGTCTGGGGTTACCTGTCTTCATCTCCGAGGTCTGGCTCAGAGCTCAAGCTGATGAGGAACCTAAATATTGTCTGTTCTCTGAGCACCATCCAAACTACAAAGGAGTGTGAATGCCTGCTACTAGCAGGCAGAACATGTTCTAGAAATGAAGGCTTGAATGAACAGGTGTTCATTCAAGAAAGATGTAGAGCTAGGTCACTAGGACCATACACCTTCAGGCGGGCAGTTTTGAGAGGTAAACAGCTTCTTAGGTTTGGCAGACAGAAGAGGCCTTTGCAACATGGCTGGTTAATGAGGTCCATATTCTCCCACATTATAGAAGGAGGAAAAATCAAAAGGGTGAAAGCAAGTGCCTTCCAACTTCATTCTTTTCCTCTAAGAAATACCAAAAATACCCCATTACTTTATATGCTATAACTAAGAGGGAATTTAATATACTTATAAATATAGCAAAAAGTTTTTATTCTTTGCTTTTTTGATCCATATTTGTTTTAAGGTATCATTTTTTAAGACCAAAAGTTCAGTGTTGATGGAGGGATTGGGAACAAACTGGGCGTTGGGTATCAGGGCAGCTGCAGGGATGTTGGTTTTTTTTTTTTTTTTTTTTTTTTACATCTGTATCAAGTCATATACTTGGACAACGGGTTAGGGACTGCAAATTCATAAAGAATCACAAATGTAATTCTTTGGGGAAAAATTATTTATTTCCACTTTGTGAATGTCTGCTAGCTGTAGTACAGAATTTCACCAAGCTATAGGAAAAAGATCAAAGTGTGTCTCCCTAGTGCTGGAAAGTAAGGCATGAGAAAGCCTTCCCTGGGACACTGTGAAACAAAGCTCAAATGGTCCTCCCTAGGCCTCTGGGGAGAATTCATTGAAACTCAGCCCAAATTGCTGGCTTTCTACCCTGGAGGCCTCCCATGGCTATTCTGAGAGGCTAACTTGTCACAAAGCAATGACACAGACTGGCAGCCATGACAGAGAAATGTGGATGATTTTGTGTGTGGAAAAAAAATCCCAAACCCCACTGGCGCACATTAGCCTTCCCGTTCTTGGGCAGGACAGAGTTAATTCAGGAACTCCACTGGCCTGGACCAGCCAGAAACAGCTCTGCTGAGGATGCTCCGAAGCAGCAGGAGAAGCTGCAGGCAGTTCAAGAACATACACACACACACAAGGATGGAGAGTTCACAGGCTGATGAGCCTACTTCTTGCCAAGGAAATCCCTGGACAGTCACTTTGAGTGCAGAAATGCCCCTGGTTTTAAAGGCCTGGCTGGCCAAGACTGACTGGGGCTGAAGCAGACAGGATGCATGTAATCCTTGTGGCTGCCCAGCAGGCAGGCAGCAGGGGAGTCTCTGGGCTCCTGGCCTGCAACATCCAAAAATAGCCTCTTACTCATGAGCATAAGCACCCACCAGCCCATTTCCCACAGGAAAAACAAAATTTCACTTTTCCTTCATATCAAAGAGAGGAGGGCTGGATATCATTATTTGAAATAAAGTAGAACTTAAGCAGAATTTTTTAAGGTCTTCTTCATTTCCCCAGTTTTCATTTGAAAGCTGATCTACTCCTCCCCCATCACACACACACACACACACACACACACACACACACACACACACACAAAATGCAAAGCAATGCAGTCCTCTGCCAACCAGTACTGACTTCCAAGTTACAATTTCAGTTGCAAATGTGACAGCCCTTAAAAGCAGGGTCAGAAGGCTTCTCCATCCTCAGAAGGGGGGGAGGGGAGTTTCCGCTGCATGAGGCTGTTCTTACAACACGTGTGCACAATGCACAGCCTGTCACAAGTACACTTGTACTGTCAATAAATCATATTGCTAATTCTGGGCTAATTACAGAGGCAACGGTGCATATCATAAAAAGTTTATGCCATTCTCCATCAGCACACACCTCTCAGAGACCTCTGAGTCCCTTCACCCTGTCTGCCTGTGAACACATCTGTCCCAAGTATGCCCTGAAAGTGAATGTCTCCCGCAAGAGTAAATCTTCCAAAGTCTAGACAGGCAGTTCCCTTTCTGTTCACTGCTGACTTCAGATTCGACTCTGTTCCATCCTTCATTTCACTGCATCACTCTGGTCCAAGAATAGAGGTCCAAGAATGGTGGCCAGAGAGACTAGAATCAGAGAAGAGCCCACTGTGGCAACCATACTGTCCCGCCACGGGAAGGAAAGCAGATGTATGCCTGCACTTCCTGTGAAGGGGCAGCTGGCCTATAGCACACTGGGCTTTTGTGGATTAGAAATGCAAGGTGGTAGATGGCTGATGGGCATTTAGTGCAAATTGAGACAAACCCGAGTCCACTTGCTAGGAGTGCCTGAGAAACTGAATGGAGAGAGAGGAGGTGCCCTGGAGTCCCTCAACCCTTCTATAGCATGTGCAGTATACAGCCTGACCTAGACCTACTCCAACATAGAAGCTAGATGGGGCTGGGAAGGCGGAAGCTGTATTTAAGGCACTGTAAAGGAAGCACCACTTAGACCTTTCACATAAGAATCTTACTTTCTCTGGTACTCCTCTAGAAAGTGAAAGAAGATCTTCAAGGCCTTCAAGACCTTACTTAGTCCTTGGATGACTCAAACACCACAAAGCCTTAGGGCAGATGGGCGGCACCACCCGGCCAGGACCATGGCGGGAGGAGGGATGCACCGCAGCTTCTCTCAGCCTCTGATTTCCAAGTCAAAAGACGGACTCTGAGAGCCCCATGCCCAGCTCAGAAGCACCCTGGCACAAAACTACACTAGCTCTGCTCCTTTCTCTAAATGTGTTTAGCTGCATCGAGCCAAGAAAATGAGATAGGAGGACCTCGGGCCAACCAGGCATCTGGGAACTACAGGCACAGCACTCCTTGATGATACACATCTGTACGCAGAAGCCTTTCATTACCTCTGAGTCCTTAAAGGTCCCCACAACAATGGCAGAGGGTCCCCAAGGGCTGGCTGGCTTCCCTCTTGGGGTCTTCTCATTTGACCAGGCAGAAAAGGAAGAGAATACATCTCAATGTTAGCAGACACATGGCAGAAGGGGTTTTGTTCCAGAACCCCCAATTGTCTATATGATTTTAACAGTCTCAATCTAAAAAGATAAGGGGTCAAGTTATAAGCATCCATATTTTCCGTTTGTCTGCTGCCTTGAAGGAATAAAAGGGGGAAATATGTTACAGCTAACATATTACCCCTTGTCAGGAAGGGGGAAAAAGCTCCATTGAACCCACTCCATGGCTGATTGAAATTTTAAAGACCCAGAAGAGACAGATAACTTCCACTTGGCCCAGGCTTTGGTGGTATGGCCAGTGGGGGTCTCTAGAATGTGGCACCAGGAAGCCAACAGCCATAGCTCCATCTATCAGGTATAGAGAAGAAGCATGTAAGCGGCACACTGCAGGTTCTCTCCCCGTGAGAGGAAACACGTTCACCATTTACAACCTAGTTTAATGACACACATTTCTGGGGAACAAAGAAAGGAGCCCCAAAGTCTGAGCAGCCACCAAGCTGTGACAGGACACTTCCCTGCTTTCTTAGCTGTACCATAGCACCTGTGTCTAAGGAAGGTGATCAGAGGAGGAGCCAGCAGGTGGTAGGGACCATGGGTCACTCCTGGACCGGAGTCCAGCCCTGTCTAGGACAGACTGAAGAAGGAAATACTGCCTCATTTCTACAGGATGTTCCAGTGTAACCATCCATTTCATGGCTTCCTCACAGGAAGCCATGCAAGCCTGGTGCCCTGTATGCACAAAGACGCCAGAGTCACAAAGCCACCATCAGGCATCCCCTTGCAACGCTTCTGCCCCTGTTCTGAGTGACTTCTCCCCTAGCCTGAATCTCTAACCTATTTTAAACCCGCCACCCACTCCCCAGCATTAAGAGAAGGCTCCTTTTTTCTCTCTCTGTCTTTTCCCCTCAGCAGATGAACTTTAAATGCGGTAGTGTGATCCTCCTGGCTGACCCGCCTGCTGTGAGTAATTGTCTAGAGAGAATAGGAAAATCTAACAGCTTTTGTGAGAGGGAAAAGAGAAGACAGACATTATTATGATCTCGGATCCGAAGCTCCCTTCTTTTCTTTCTTTCCCTTTATATTTTTTTCCTGGATCTAACAGCTGTTTCCCATCACAACTTGGGTTTGAAAGACATTGCAAAAATGAGTGTATCCGTGCTCCAATTAGTTTCAGTCGCTAATAACTTACTTACCACCCAGGACTGATTTAATCAGGACAGCCCTGATTTATGGTTGTTTGCCTGGTGTCCAGCTCTCCTGCCAGATTCCCGGGAGGGGTACCCTTTGGGGTGCTGAAGGAGGAAGGCTCTCTATCAGGTCCCGGTTGAGGAGAACCATCACTGAAGACCCAGCACCCACCCTCAGCCCCAAGCCCTCCATACTTTAAGGTCAAAGACTTAGTGTCAGTTCAGACATAAAAGCCCGGAGCCTTTGGTGGGGAGGCCACTGTGGATGGTGCCAAATTATGCGTGTCTAGTTTTTGTGATGTGATCTACGCTGTTCATTAGGGACGGGGCTGAGCCCGTGCACTCATTTTTCTTAGGGCTGCATGCTGGTCTGTAGGGAGTCCCTGTGCAGAGAGGCCCATTTCGGCCTTTGCTCGCTCAGCAACTTTGCTCTTTGGATTTTTTTTTTTATGAAAAATTTTCATGCAAAATAGGCATAGAAATGGCTGGATCAGATCGTGCACACATCAAGCAGTGGAAGCCAATGGCAGCAGTTAACAACTTTGAAGCTTTTGAAAATCTGTGTCTGGTGGGGCAGCTGTGTCTCCCATTTCATGGTGCAACTGCTGGGCCTTAATGACACCCATAAAAAGCAGGCATGGGGGCGTATGCTTCAGAATTCTGGAAACACATTATATGGTGCACAGAACCTCAGAAGGCTATGCAGGCTGCTTGGGTATGCTGAAACTTCTGTGTCTCTGGAAAACTGACACAAGACATCACACTAAGGTGACGGGAGTGAATCCAGCAGGCTC
Organism: Sigmodon hispidus; assembly: GCA_004025045.1. NCBI lineage: Eukaryota > Metazoa > Chordata > Mammalia > Rodentia > Cricetidae > Sigmodon > Sigmodon hispidus. Next base: position 34,658 of record PVIH01011711.1, on the reverse strand, counting down.
AAAGAAACAATCTTCTATTTCTAAGTGGCCAGAATTGAACTCAAGTGACTACAGTGAGGAAAAAGGAAAGACATGTTTTTCTCCAGCTGCTACACCGCATCATGCCAACAGCATCCCTCCTCAGGGTCCCTTAAGCCTCCATCCCCTGCCAGTGGAAAGAAACCCCCCTCCCAAAGCTGCAAGGTGGGCAGAAGCAAAGCCAATGGGTTTTCCTAGGCAGGATAAGAATAGAAACTAGGATGGGCTCAGACAAGAGCCAGCCCTCCAACCTGCTCACCACACCAAAACCCACGAAAACTGCTGGTTCTCATACAAAAATACAAAACAAAGCACTGAACCTCTCCACTGAGGTGGCAACCTGTGGACAGCCACAGTGGAGTATCCTCAGACAGGACAGTTCTCTATCTTAGGACATCAGGCTCACAGGAAGGAGGATACCAATGTCTGTTAGCGATTGCTTTTCCTGGAGATCTGTCTTCCTGGTGCTCTGGGCTCTGTATTTACCAGCGTAGTTATCCTATCATCTTGGAGAGGCTACAACATAAAACAGAGAGGATTGACCCACGCTCTGGTCTCTAGCCTGGCTTGTTGGGTGCTCTTTTGTACAGAGAATTTAGTGATCAGAACATTATTTGACAACCCACTTGGTTGACCACTGAGTAGGAAGAAGTTTCTTAGAGACATTATTCTCAATATATATATAGTATTAAAATATAATATATCTATATTGAGGGGGCAATCACGATGTCTCAGAAGGTGAAGGTACTGGATGCTCGAATTCCATTTGATAGGGGAAAGAACCTATTCCCACAAGTTGTCCTCTGATCTCCAAATAAATAGATAAATAAATAAATAAATGTGATTTCTTACAATAAAAAATATGAAAGTTTAAAAAAAAAAAAAAAGCCTCAGACAGCAGAGCATACAGTGGTGTGAGGCCGGCCACCTCCTCCAGCCACAGCTGGCCTAACACGCTACTTTCTCTTCCTCTCCACTATACGGGCAGAGGAAAACAGCTTGGTGCAGAGCTGTGGCTGGACCCCAGCACAGTGACGGCAAAGAGCAGGAAATAAAGGAGGAAAGCAGCCATCCATCCATCTCACTTGGCATGTTTATATGTTCTCTTAACCAAAAAGAAAAAGGAAAAAAAAAAACTGTTTACCAGATGGAGTGTCAGGAACATTGTGTAAAGGAACACTTATCTGAGACACTTTGATCTTTCTCCAAATCACCATTAGAGGAGGCAGAGGGGAGAGGGCGCTAGGGCCCGGGAGGGGGAGGAGGATGGGGAGGAAGGAATTTCCAGCAAGGATTGTGCTTCCCAGGATTATGTTTAGAACTGGAGTCTGGGTCAGGCAGGGGCCTACAGAGGAGGCCCACAGCACTGGGGCCAGGCTGGCTACCCCAGCCTGGTTCAGGGCTAAGTGCTCTACCCTGGCCGCCCAGTCAGCCTGTGAATGGTCCATTTTCCATTTTATCTGGTCTGACAAAATAGGCAGAGAAGAGAGAGAAAACAACTGGGGGGGGGGGTCAGCCACACATTTTATTGTCATTTCCATATATACTATTTTCACTTTTAAAACTTTCTTTTCTTTTTGTGTTTTCATTTTGTAGGGGTTTTATTGGTTGCTGTTCCTCCAATCAGGGTCTTATTGTGTATTAATTGTCCTGTCTCAACCTCCCAAATGATGCCATCATATCCGAGAGCCACCATGCCCAGCTTTGTGGTGCAATATTCATCTCTAAAGAAACAAATGAAACACACCTAAAAAGGCTTGTTGTTGTTAGGATTATGTAGGTCCAACTTGAAAATTCCAAGGAGCGGTACAGGGCTGGCAGGGGCCAATTACAGGATCCTGTGTTGTTAGTGCTACAATTTCTTCAAAAACAGGATAACTTGACAAGTTTTGAGAAACACAGCAAATGCCATTGAAAATGGGAGTCTGTGCCGACAGAAAATACCACCGACATCAATGAGAGCAAGGACTTTTAAAGGGCAAGAGAATGGGGAAGGCCTCCGGTGGAAAGGATGATCCAGTATGGCATACTGCCTTTGGACACTGGGTACATGCGGCTTGATACTTGGACATGAAACACCATACACCCAGCGACTTCGGTGTCTGCTGAAGAAGGAACCTCAGGAAATCACTTGCCATGTTCGATAGATGCATACCCATTCTCAGTAGGACATGTTTAGGAGTGGATGGATTTTTCCGTGTCTCTACTGTGGAGGGGGAAATGGTGTTTCCACACAACCTCATCTGAGATTATTCCCTCAAGACATTAGATAAGCAGACAGCAACAAATATGTTTTTATTTTAGTAAGAGTCAACTTTGGGTTTAACAGTAAGCAAGGCTTTTGCAACCTGAGTCTATGCAGAGAACAACCCAATGAGGTTAAGATTTTTGGCAAATACATGGCAGCAAATACAACTGAAGACAAAATAAATCAGCCAAGGCCTCCCAGGCAATGAAGCAAGGCCTAGACTATCTTCTTTATCTCCAGGTTCTACAGTCTTTTCACAGATACTTCTGCTCTCCTTTGTGCTTTTCTGTTTTATTGTCACATAAGAAGGGACTCCCCTGTGATCAGCCAATGTCTATGCAGAACAAGCAGCATTATTTAATTCTGACTTCTTTATCCATGTATCCTGTCTTTGTGTTGAACCTTTAATCTCTTCTTCTGGTCCTTCATGGGTATAGGATAGCCCATGGGCTACGGACAGTGGTGTTTCATGAAGGGTCCCAGGCACATTACCAGATCTAACCCAGTTCCAGCTTCTAAACTGTTGCTAAGCAGTCAGTCAGAAACCACAGCTGTCAAGAGCACCTGATACTGGGTCCCTCTCACTGCCAGCCTAGGAGCAGGCGCCTTAAAAGTAAAGGGCCATCACAGCTCCAGATGATCAGCAGGCACCCAAAACTGAAGATCCAGAAAGGAAGGAGCTGGAATCCCGAAGCAGATACTGGGAACAGATCCCAAGCAAGTCCTCTAGACTAACCACCCTGGACACCCACCCCACCTACTGTCAGCCACGGAGATCATAGCCTAGCATGCGCTTGTGCATGGACTTGAACATATGACCTGGTCTCCTGAGATATTCATCTATAAAACAGAGACAACGGTGTCTGTCTAATGCTGGTGTGTGAATTACATCAAAATAGAAAGTTTAATTTTTTTAATTCAAATTAAATCAAAATGCAAGGCAATTTTGTCAGTAACCAAAATCCATTTAAATTAGCTTAATTAAATTCTCATTCAATATTACCTACCTAATGCCAGTATGTCTAAGGAAGGACATTGAGTGCCCAAAGCAGGGTGACCCCGGAGCACCTAGGTGAAGCTTTCGCCACCAGAAGTAGGGTCATCCTAATGAAGCAATATTCTTGGTTTATAAGAGGGGTTGTGCAATATTCAACAAATCTAACTCTGAAATTATTTTATCAATATTCTGTAAGTCACACCTGTGTCTCATATACTCTGTTATTCTGTAAATTGATCAAAACTGATCACCTGCCGTCAGTTCTTCCAATCATGCTGTTTCATCCAGTTTTCAAAAAGTGTTATGTCTTTCTATGTGTTTAACTGCAGCTGGAGTTCTAATCAATGCCCCAGGGTCACTCTTTCAACTCTCTAAGCCCTGGGTCAGGCACACCACTCATGCATGTGGCAAGGCAGGTAAGCACATCCCTCCCCGTGCTGGCCTCTCCTTTGTTAGCCCTAAGATACCCAGGGCTCAGGAGGTGGCTCAGAGGCTAAAGTCTACGTAAGCAGGAGAACTGCTTAGAATCCAGGTAAAATGGTGGATGGACAAAGCAACTTGCCTGTACTTCAGCCTCAAAAGGCAGAAAGAGGCAATTCCTGGAGCAAGCTCTAGGTTTGACTGAAAGACCCTGTCTCAAACAATAAGGCATAGTTTAATAAGAGCCTCCCCAACATCAACTTTAGGCCTCTACAGGAGCACACACATATGTATATGTACAGCCTCTTATACATGCATCTCCATATACATGTGAACACACATGCACATATATTATACACAAGGAAGACCCGTCGCCATTTCTTCAACAAGTAAGGTTCTTCACAACTGGCAGGACTCTTCCTAGAATCTACATCTTCAGCAAGCATGTCTTACCTGCCTCAGGGTAAAGCTGAACCTTGCTCTGTGCCATGGAAGACAGCCTGCACACTTCTGTTCCTGTGTGTGTGACACTCGTAAGCTAACTATGGCACGTGCCCATCTGAAGTATAAGTCACCAGAGGTAGAAATTGAGTCATAATCATATGAGCAGACACATCCATGTACCTGGAAGCATCTATAGGCATCTGCCACATCCTGCACTGTGTTGGGCATTTGGTCCTGATGCTCAAAAAGCTTTAGGAAGGCCTAGGTCTTAACTGCCCAGATCTAGCTTAGTGAACAGACAGGAGTTCCTCCAAGAACTACATATAAAGGTCAGTTGTGTCAACCTGGCACCTACAATCATCCATGAACAGAGTCTAAGGAGCCTTGGTCTGCTCTGGGTTGGCTTGTGGGTGTGGAGCCTTGGTCTACATTGGATTGGCCTGTGGATGTGGAGCCTTGGTCTACTCTGGGTTGGCTTGTGGGTGTGTCTGGGGGGGATCTCTTAATTGAGTTATTGGACACAGAAAGGCCCAGCCCCATATGAGAGGCATTTCCCAGGCAAAGGGTCCTGAACTATATAAAGGTAGAAAAATCCAGCTAAGAACAAGCTTGTGAGAATATATATATTTATGTATCTCTTGACTGTGGGCTTGAGGTAACTAGCATTTTGACATACCTGTCTTGAATTCTTTGCATTAACAGACTGTAATCTGGAATTGTAAGCTGAATTAAATCCCCTTTCTCCCTAAATTGGGTTCTGTTGGGGCACTTTATCACAGCAACAGAAATGAAACCAGAGTACAAATCAGTCAGTTAAACAACTTAACAATATTTTATGGCTTTTCTGCACATCCCATGACAAAGCACAGAAGTAAATGAATGTGAGAGAATGCAAAACCCATCAAGGTACACCCTTTCGTGCAAATCCAAAGGTCCTTCACCCATGTGGGAACACAGGCGGCGGGAGCACAGGTGGGCTTCCTGTAGGAGTGTAACAGATGGTCATGTGGGTACTGATGGGATGTGAGAACACAGATGGGAAGGACTCAGGGGAGGAGCACAGAGGTGACACGATGGACGGGCATACTGGGCAGACTGGAACTAGGTCTGCCAAGAGTATAACATCTATACAGCAAAATGATTGCTTGACAAGGTCTGTCAGAACAGAAACCACACACTAGGTAGCTAGAAACAATACAAATGGAGGCCAGTATCTACAGGTCAAGCTTCCTCCAAAGCTCTGAGTGACATGGTAGGGTCCCTGGCTCACGTGGCTGTCAGCAGACCTTGGTATCCCTTGGCTTGTGGCCTCACTGCAGTTGCTGGCTCCTCCAGTGTCAGGCAGCCCTCAAATGAACCCTTCTTCACAGACACAGCTGCAAAACACAACCTTATCTTCACCTGACGTCAAATACCGCAATCACAAACAACATCACAACACAGGTATTACTAATGCCCAGTGCTTCAACAACTTCTTTGTGGGGGACACAATCCGGCCACCCACAAAGAGTATTCTGAAGCCCCATGATGGTTCTCATGGATTTAAACAATCTCTACCTCTCTACCTACCTCACTTATCATCATGAAGATGAATGTGTTTATTGAACAAAAAAGGTGCAGCCTAACTGAATATGAAAGCTAGGGGCAAAAAAAAATGCAGGAATATAGGCCTGTCACTGAGAAGCAAAAGTAACATGAAATGACATTTAGGATCATGCTGCACATATCCAGGAAATTAGCAAACAACCATGTGTCCAACAGAAGGCAAACCTCCATGTATGTGACCCACGGAGGACACAACTCAGTGTTGCCCAGGGCACCAAGAGTCCCGGTGACAGGGATGTCTTGACACCCCCCCACACACACATAGGAGCACTCACTTATGCTGGTCTTAGCTGAAGCCTTGGGGGGGGGGCGGTGTAGAAACAGAAGCCCACAGGTGGGTTTGCTCCCCCACAGTGCCTGCCACTCCCTGTTGATCCCACCCACCCTGCTTATCTTTACTTCCGCATCTGCACTTCCGGGGTACCAGATTCTTAAAAGACTCGGTGGTTCATGGTATTAAACAAGCGAAGAGCCCCTCTAGTCTGTCATGTTCAGTAAAGATGCTGCCTAACTTAGAATAGAAAAACCCAGAGCAGAGAAATGCTGGAGATACATGCCTGGCACCGAGCAGCACGAGTGACATCTTGTGGCAGGAGCCTGTGACAGCCGCTCCCCACATTTTCCCTGTTACTGCACAAGCTGTCGTCCAGCATCCAGCCCTGTCGTTACTCATCCATCAACAGAGACATCTGAGACTTTGATAACGGCTGCCAGGGTCTGCTGATGAGCCCTCTAGAACTTTCTCTTGTTTGGCCAAGCCTCACAATGCGCAGCTTGCCAGCTTCTTTCCAGTAAGACCTTTACTTGGGGATGACATTCCTCCTGTTAAACTACTTGTACCCCAGTAAAATCCTTACAGATAGACTTTCCCAATGTAGCCTTAGGCAGCATTTGTGAGCACTGAGCTCCGTAATGGGAATATTACCAGAACCTTCTGATAGAGCACATGTGTCCTCAAAGCAATGTGGAAGTATGATCCAGGCTAGAGTGTCATGGGACACGTGGGAAAATCAAGGTACAAGAGGTACCTCTCGGCACACATTCGCGTCTCTCTTTCATGTTTCTTCCAAACACATTTTAGCTGAATGATGTTGAGGTTTATTTTTAAAGGAATAAATTCTGGATACATCATGAGCCTTTGTTACACAGAAAAATATACATGAAAATTGTTTAATTGAAGCAGGGGTTTATTTTATTTTATTGTGTGTGTGTGGGGGGAGATGTATGTTTGTGTGCACGTGTGTAAATGTGGGCATGCACCTGCCACCACGCGTATGTGGAGGTCAGGGGACAGTCCAGCATCCTGGTCCTTTCAGACGTTTCTTTGGTGCCTCAGCATATGGCAGGCTGGCTATCCTTAGAGGCCCTGGGATTTCACCTGTCTCTGACTCTATTCCTCTGTAGGACACTGGGGTAACTGACATGCTTTGTGTGGGTTCTGGGCCTTCACACACATGTCCTTGAGCACGTGCAGTGAGCACTTTTACCCACCACGCCTTCTCCCCATCTTTGTATTTTGTTTTGCCCAGAACTCATATTTCACATCTAGGGCTCTCCAAAACACTAAATACAGACGCACTTGGCTCCCTGTGAGCACACACTGTCCTTTACATCTGACTGGGAAAGAGATGGATTTTTACCCCAAATTTACAGCAATGGTGATATTTTAAGAATTATGGAGCACTCTCCCCTAATTAGGCCCAGGCTCACTCCCTGCAGCCGCAGGGTGGCTCTGCTCTGTTTACTGGCAGGCACCAGCTGTTCTAGATACAGAGAATGAGCTGCAGCTTCTAAAAAGAAGGACATGCAGTGTTCCAGAAATTCTGCTGGGACTCCATTCGTGGAGGATCCAAACTGCAAAATGGATGAATAGGAACCCAGCCCACGCAAATGTCACCTGTGATAAGTCAGTCTTGCTTGTCAGCTGGTGTGGTGGAGTTCAGGTGTTATTGAGGGAAACCTGGAGGTGTAGCTTTGGGTTCTCAAGGGCTCTGGATGGGGCATAGCCCGCCCCCCATTGAAGACCAGGTTGCCAGGTCAAAACTATTATTACAAACTGGACTGGATTAAAAGATGCCCCGGACTTTGGCCTGGAAAGCTGGCTCAGTGGGCATGAGGACCAGCTGGTCTTCTAGAAGACTGAGGTCAGGTCTCTAACACTCACGGGACAACTCACAGCTGTCCGTAACCCCAGTTCCAGAGGATCTGTTTCCCTCTTCTGGCCTTCTCAAGGGCCCATGTGTGCATATGGTACACAGGCTTACATGCATATAAAACACCCATGCACATAAAATACAAATAAATAATAATTTTAAAAAAGATTGAAGTCTAAAACTGGCAAGGTGCTCTTCTAAGTGTGTCTGTAAGGGTCTTTCCAGAGAGGACTGAGGTGGTACAGGCACTTGGGGTGAGAGGCCTGCCCTGAATGTGGGTAGTCAAGTGGGAGGGAGTAGGAGGAAGTGGGAGGGAGTGGGAGGAAGTGGGAGGAAGCAGAAGCTGGCAAAGGAGTGCATGTTCCATCTCTTCTAGGTGAGCACATCTGTTACTGCTGCCATCACCCTTGGACATCAGTCTCTAGCTTCCTCAGCCTTTCAAGTGTCCTCAACACTAGGAACCCTCCAGGTCTTCAGCATTGGAATGTTAAAGAGTCCTTCTAAGACAGAGCAGATATGGAGCTCCCGGATTCCCAAATGATCGGATGGCCACTATTGGACTAACTGGTCCCTATCATGTCGGAGATGTCCAGCCCATAGCGCCATGGGAAACAGGCATCTGAGGATAGGACTAAATGTGTCTCAGTACAAACTCAGAGACTTCCTTAAAGCACTGATTTTTGTGTGCAGCCTTCTTGCGTTCTTCTTGAGAATGAATTTTGTAGATGGCAAAGATTGGACATACTCAATAAATTCCTTTTCAGTACGACACATGAGGGAGGGGAGGCATCGAGGAAGGAAAAGAGACAGAGGCATCCAGCTCAAGTGACCTATTTCCACTTGACACCTGATAAGGAGACATCTCTGGAGTTGAGGCAGGCTGAGCCTGTGTCGGTGTCTAATCTAGTGCCTTCTTGGCTGGCAGGATTGCCAGCTCCCCAAATACAAGATTCAAGCAATACCATAGCTGGTACCTTCCAGAAATTTCTTCCTATTCAGTTTTCAAAGGAGAAAACAGAACACGGGATTGGGAAAAGGCTAAACTGCTTGAACAGGAAAACACCTAGATAGTTTCCCAAAATCTGGACTTGCAGAATGCAAATGTCCATGCTATGCATATATACATCTGTGTTATACACAGACAAGATAGTGTCATGCTCAAACAACCACCTAATTCTTTGATATCACCTGGCATCCTACAAGCAAGAAATATTATTTAAAGATTTATGTCTATTACTTTTAAATTATATATGTAAGGGGTGCATGTGACTGCATGCATCCTCAGAGTCCAAAAGAGAACATCAATCAGATCCACTGGAGTCGAAGTTACTGGGTGGTTGTGAGCTGTCCTATGTAGGTGCTGGGAATCAAACTCAGGTCCTTTTTGAAAGCTACAGACCCTTCTAACCATTAAGCCCTATTGTCTAACTGCCTCTCCAGCCCCAAAAAGTGTTGTTAATGGAAGGAGCTAATGAGCTGATAGTGGCGATCAATTTCCCAGTATATATATATATATATATATATATATATATATATATATATGTATGTATGTATGTATTCCACACCTATAAAACAAAGTCCAAAAACATGTAAATATGCTGGCAAGTCCTTCAAGCATTGTCTTCACTAACTTGCAGGTCATCCAAGGAGGGTTCCACAGCCTTTTATTTTTTTTCAGAGTCTTGAGGCCATAAAGAATTGAAGTGTTGACAGTGGTAAAGCTCTTCGGTTTGACCTCAATTGCTCTGTCACATTCACAGCAGACCCTGGAGTTGTTAGTCCTTTTCTCCCACTTCCTAGATAGAGATTTATCAACTCACTGAAATCATTCTTGGATTGAAAGGGTCTTGAGAACTGTCTAAGACAACTCCTTCCCTGAATAGCCCTACCCGAAAAAGATACTCCACACACAGGAGACTTCACATTGGAAATTCAAGACAGAGTGCCGATGAAAGCATGTTCTCCTCTCAAACAGAAAAGAATAACCACAAGAAACCAGTTAAAATGTTGTCTGGGTCATTTGCTGATAGACAAGCATTCAAACATCACAAAGAGTAAGTTCTCTGTGGTTGATGAGATGATTCACTAGGTAAAAGTGCCTGCGGCCTAACCCAGTGACCTAAATTCAATCCCAAGGACCTACATGGTAGAAGGAAAAGAGACACTAACTCCTGAAAGTCATTCTCTAACATCCACATGCATCCCATAGCATGTACACAGAGAAAGAGAGGGAGATGGAAAGGGAGAGGGACCTGAATAAATGTAACTACAAGATGTGAAAGATATGCAACAGTTTAACTTCTCCACTTTGCTACCTCTTCCAACACTGTTGATAAACATCTTTACTTCTCTGTTTGGCCTCAGTGCACTGGGATCACCTATTCATCCCCCATTCTAAGCAAATAAACTGAGCTGGGTCCTTAAAAGCCATCAAAACTAAGGACACAGTCATTGCTCTGCAGAAGCTGCAAACCAAGAAGACAATAAGCACATGAACGTTTTTTCACCAGGACTGACTTGAGAAGGAAGAGGTCACCTGATTTACAGAAAGCAGCATGGACAAATACCCTTGAGGGAATTGAGGCAATGGAGCCCCACCCCTAGCCTAGAATGCAAGGCTGCGCTTCCCTCTGGGTAGGAAGGATATAGGAGAGAAGACTAAAAGGAGGAACCACCTGACTCCAAACACAGTCCTTATGAACAAACATGGACGGTTTCAACACAGGGCTTATCTATGTCCATCGTCAAAATGAGGGTAAATGCAGAAGGCATCCATTCTAGCGCTTAGTCTGGCCTCTCCCATTCTACGGTGCTTCATTGCATCAGGCACAGCTAACTGAATGATGGATGGAGAAGCCACTTGGGCAGTAGCCAGTAGCTATCTCCTTCTGTTCTGAGACCTGCATCCAAATTTGAGCCTGTGAAATGGCTTGGGTGATCTTAATTTGACAGTTGTCAACATTTCAAAATCATTGCCAAGTTCAACGGCATGGAAGTCTTTGATCAGGCTCAGCTCCTCACATATGTGTGCGTGTGTGTGCCTGTGTTCTGCACGTCAGAGAGTTGCCAATCTGAGCTGGGATGGTACACCTGTGCACCCTTCTTCAGTCACATCTCATTAGCATCTTGCACATGATGAATTCTGTAGGAGAGTGAGGAGGAAAAATGGACTTTCGATTTCAATAAGCCTGGGTCTGAGAAAGAGAAAAATAAATAGACAAAAAGAAGTTTGAGTCATGAATTAAATTCAACATCAGAACTGAAAAATCAGAAAATGTGCTGCACAAAAAAATAAATAAATAAAATTTTGCATAAAAGTGAAATAGGCTAGTGTTGTGAACAAAACGGCTCACAATGGCATTTAACCTTTCCCTGTGTTCTTCCTCAGACATCTCAGTTTAAGCTGAATTTGAAGACAATTGAACCAACTCAATGTCAGAGGGGAAAGTCACATGACTAAGCACAGGGCAAGGAGGTTTTCTCTGATTTACCACATGCTAAATACCCCATTTGGAAATGAAGCACTGGTACAGCAAATGCGGGATCACTCTGGGGAAGGCATTGAAATAAAATGCAAAAATACAGGAACCTGCTGTGCCGGGGACAATTGCTGGCAGTAGCATGGCTGTGCAGGGAGCCAGCTGTGGGCTTAGGCATGGCGGGGCGGGGAGCTTTCTGATCTTTTTTCTTGTGCCAGTACGTTTTGATGGCTATTCTCCAGAATTAAAGTCTTCCAGAAAAGTGTACATGTGTAAATAGATAGAAGGTCTTGTTTGAAAAGAGTAAGTCCGAAAAATATAAGGTAAGTGGCTGAAGAACCCGGAAATGACTCATGGATTTAGAATCCCCTAGGAGGCACACCTCGGGGCACATTTGTGAAAGGGTGTCTAAGAAAACTCAGCTATAGAGGCAAGACCCAAGCTGAAATGGACTGCAGGCGGCCCCCTTCCACAGGCTGGTGTTCCGGGCTGAATAAAAAGGGCAGAGGAAGGAGAGCAGTTCAACCAAACACCGACATTCATCTCTTTCAGCTTGCTGACTGTGGACATAATGTGACCAGAGCCTCACAGCCCTGCCACGGTGAACAGCGTCCGCCCAAGCTGGAAGCCAAAAGAAACCCTTCCTTCCTTAAGACATTTTGGCCAAATATTTTGTCTCACAGCAATAAGAAAAATGACCAATAAAATGCTGTCTGTCGTCTGTCTTGTTGCTCAGACCCTCGCTAGTGGGTGTGAAAAGGTTTTGTTTACATTTATCTGCCAGCTGCAGGCTGAGCATCTGTCCACATACTTTTACTGATCCATGCATCTTCCTAAGGTGAACCGTCAATTCGTATCCCTCTGTGTGTGTGCATGTGTGTGAGCTGTCATTTTCTCACGGATCTTTAAGAGATTTTTTTTTTATAAATTCTAAACACAAGTCCTTTACTAGAAATGTATTTTGTAAATATTTTCTTTAAATCTTTCTCTTATCGTTTCATTTTCTTATCTTTCTTTTTTAAGTAGAAAGTTTTCAAAGTATAATGAGACCTAATTTTTCAGTTACTTTTTTTTTCTTTTTAATGGACCATGCCCTCAGTGCTACCTCTTGGGAATTTTTATTGCATCAAGACCTTAAAGATTTTTTTTAAATAATTTTTTTTTTAATTTTGGGGGTCAAAAAGATGACTTCATGGATCAATGCGTTGTCTGCCAATCTTGATGACTAACGTTTGATCATGAGGACCCACATGCTAGAAGGAAAGAACTGATTCCTGAAAATTATTCTCTAATCTTCATACTCATGCTGCGACACATACAATGTAAAGGAATAGATGTATAAACTTTGTCCACTTTGTATAAATATTTGTGGATGCTGTCAAGTAAGGGTTTAAATTCCTCTCTGTATACAGAATTAAATTGTCTCACATTTACCAAGAATTGATTGGTGACACATTGGGACTTATTTCTGTACCCTCAGTGTCATTCCCCTAATTTACCGATCTATATGCTACATTACTTTAACCTTGGTAAAGTCACCTCTATAGATCGTTTCAAAATCTGGAGATAAAAGTCCTCCAACTTCCTTCTTGTCTTTCAGAGTTGTTTTGGATATTCTAGGCATCGTAATTTGGCATGCACATGTTTTTAAACATCCAGTGATTTATTTTATGTGTGTGTGTGTCTGTATATTATGTGCACATATACATGCATAGGTGCGAGCACCTGGGGCAGTAAGAAGCATTAGGTGTCCTCCATGACTCTCCACCTGTTCCTTTGAGGCAGGATCTCTCCCTGACATCCAGCCTCCTGTTTTCTCAGCTAAACTGGAATCCATTAAGCTCCAACAATCCTCCGGTCTCCTCTACTCACCCTTGGAGCCAGAACTACAGGTGTGCATAGTCACCTGGCTTGTACTTAGTTGCTAGAGTCTAAACACATATTGTACAGCTAATGCTCCTAACTGTAGAACCATCTCTTCATCCTCAGCATATATATTTAAGAACTACCTGTCAAAATCCTTTTTCAAAATTTGCCAGAATTTTAATACATGAATTGATTTGAGGAGAATCTCCGTGTTTGCAATATGTGGTCTCCTGATCCATGAGCCTGGATCCTCATTAACTTCTCAGGACTTTAATAATTTTTCACCATACAGGTATTTTGCTAAATTAACTTCTACCTATCTTATTCCTTTTGATGTACTATTGATTTTAATTTTGAGTTGTTTTATAGTTTCTATATAGAATAGAAATGATTTTTATATTAATCTTGTATCCAATCCTCTCATGGATGTTTCTGCGTGTACATGTGAGTATATGTGTCCATGTGTATTGGGGTTTTTTCCTATATACATAACTGTGTTATTCATGAATGAACACAGTTTTACTTTTTCATTCCAGTGTACATGCCTTAAATTTGTTTTTCTTGTCTGATTTTTCTGTGTGTGTTGAATAGGAAAAGTAAGAAGGAATAATCTGCTTTGTGTTTGACTTAGGGTAAAGCATCCATCATCGTCCATTAAAGATGATGCAGCTGTGGACTTTGCTCTGCAATGCTGCCGACCTGGTACAATGCACAGATGCACTTTGTCAAATCAAGAAAGAGTTCCCTCTCACCACAGATTTGTTAAATAATTTCTATCATAAATAAGAGATAAATTCTTAATGGATTTTTTTATACATATTGTGATTCAGGGGGTGAGTTTTTTGTCTATTGTATATTTTTATTTATTTTTTTTATCTTGAACCAACTTTGGATTCCCATACACTCATGTTATATAATTCTTGGAATGTAGTTTTGGACTTGGTTTTCTAACACATTTTTCATTTATACTTATGAAGGATATTGGTCTGTAGTTTCCTGGGTCATTCAGAGATTAAATACCTGGGCCCCCAGGTTGCATCAGCATCTTGAGTGCTGCAGATGAACATTCTCATTCCTGGAGCATCCCTAGGGTTTGGGGCCAGGCTCTTTTTGCACACTTGGTTTCTGCCAACTAGAAATATTAAACATTTGCAGCTGACTATTATCAAGAAATGCCCCAGAGACAGAGGTTTCCTACAAAGTGAGTTCTGAGTTGAATTAAATAATAAGCACTTACCCATTGAGGGGGCTTTTCCAGGGAGTTGTGGATCAGGTCACAAGGTGGTTGTCTGAGTCACTTTTCTCATCATCATGATGAAATACATGGCAAAGCACCTTCAGGAAGGAATGCAGTCCACTGTGATGGGAGGTTGTAAGAGCAGCAGTGAGGACTGGTCACCTAAGTCTGAATTTAAGCAGCAGATATTACTGAATGTGAGCATTCAGGCCACTTCATCCTTTTTATTCAGTCCAGGACCCCAGCTCATGAGATACTGCTACTCACATTCAGGTAATCCTGTCTGGAAACACCTTCACCAATGCCCAAAAGGGTGTTCCTGGGTGATTCAAAAGTCCAGTCAAGTTGATAATAAACACTAACCATCTTAGAGGCAATGGTATGGCTCAACCATTAAAAGCACAGCCTGGGGGCTGGAGAGATGGCTCAGCGGCTAAGAGCACCGTCTGCTCTTCCAGAGGACCCAGGTTTGGTTCCCAGCACCCACATCAGGCAGTTAACAACTGTCTGTAACTCCAATTCCAGGGGATCCAATTTCTTCTAGAGTCCTTAGGCACTGGAACACACGTGCTACATATAAACTCACATGGGCATAAACACATACACAAAAATATATTTAAAAAATAATTAAAGGTTTAGATTACCTATCACTAAGATCATGGAGCTTTGGCAGAACTGCAGACTTGTTCACGCCTGGTGACCACAAAAGTTCCCACAGCTGTCAATGCACTAAAGATGCTGATTTCCAAAGTGGAAATTAGAGAACCTGGAGGTCTGGAGTGTAGGGTACAATAAAACACTCAAAACTCTTGGTTGTAACAGATCCTAAGTATCTTTTATTCCATAATTGTTGCAAGTCTTTGAGTAATCTCTGGAATCCCCAAAATCATTGATTTTGATGACTTCGTCAAGATTCTTCCTTCCTGTTGTAGAATATTATCTTAAGATGTGTTACATTTGCTTATACTGTGGAACATTTGCTTTAATAATGCAAAGATGTGTTACATTCTTTTATGTTGCATTTGTTTAACTGTGGAGCCGAGTTACTTTGCCTGTCTAAAACACCTGATGGCCCAATAAAAAACCAAATGTCCAATAGAGAGGTAAGAGGAACAATAGGTGACGCTGATAGGCAGAGAGAATAAATAGAAAAATCTGGAAAGGTAAAAAAGAAGAAAGAGCAAGAGAGAGAAAGGAAAAGGACATGGGGCGGGGGGGCACAGCCATGTCCCAGCAGCCATCGGTAACAGGTAACATAAGAAGTAAGAAAAGGAAAAAGCCCCGAGACAAAAGGCAGATGGGATCATTTAAAGTTAAGAAAAACTGGCAAGAAACCAGCCAAGCTAAGGCCAGACATTTATAATTAAGAACAAGCCTTGGTATGTGATTTATCTGGGAGCTGGGTAGCATGCTCACAAAAGAGTAAAGAGCTCAGAGAGTATAAACAAACACCAATACTTCTTTTGTGAAGAAGTCAGGTATCTTTCCTGTTGGGTGGTTTTGTTCTTTTGTTTATCTTGTTGTCAGAAGTTAGATTCAAACTGTGAGAGGAACCTCAACTAAGAAAAAAGATCCTTCTTTCAGATGGCATACATGACAAATCTGTGGGACATTTTCCTCATTGTTAATTGATAGAAGCAGGTCTAGTTTACTAGGAAAGCAGTGCCGCTCTTGGGCAGGTGGTCTTGGGTGCTGTAAGAAAGCAGGATGAACAAGCAGGCAGGCGTCATTCCTCCTTGGTTTCTGCTTCAGTTCCTGCCTCCAGTTCCTTCTGTGGATTTCTGCCCTGACTTCCTTTATGACAGTCCATGGTTCAGAACTGTAAGCTGAAGTAAACCCTTTTGGCCCAAGTTGCTTTGGGTTTTATCACAGCATAGAAACCTAAGACAGTGTTCATGTCCTATGACTTTTTTAGCAAATCACACAAATTCATCTCTAGAATTGTAAGGTAATAGAGTCTACAGTGCCTGGTTCTGGCATTTTGAATGTAATTGGGAAATTTCATAGAGAGTGGCTATTAGGAGGTATGGCCTCGTTTAAGTAGGTGTGGCCTTGTTGGCGGAAGTGTGTCAGTGTGGGGGTGGGCTTTGAGGTCTCCTAAGCTCAATTTATTGCCCAGTGTCTGAGACCACTTCCTGTTGCTTGCAAGTCAAGATGTATTACTCTCCTCTCCTTCTCCAGCTCCATGTCTGCCTGCATGTCACCATATTTCCCAACATAGTGATAATGGACTGAACCTCTGAAGCACTAAGCCATCCCCAATTAAATGTTTTCCTTTATAAGAGTTGTCGTGGTCATAGTCCCTCTTCACAGCAATAGGAACCCTAACTAAGACTGAAATCAAGCTGTCCACAGGGTTTGACGTGTCTGTGACACTTCACAGAAACTGTTTCCCTGGTTGTCTCACATCCAGAAACCTGATGACCCTCTTCCTTTGTACAGTGAGCAGCCACAGCTCCCCTGTGAATTCTGAATTCTCTCTGGCACACTTCACCTTGCACTGCTCAGTTCTTAGGGACCCTGTGTTTCCCACACACATGGCCCATGCTGTTCTACTATCTCATGGTCCTTCACTTTAATCACATCTACAAAGTCTATTTCAGACTATTTCAGAAACTGGACATGGATGAAGACTGGAGAGTTGGCTTGGTGGTTAAGAGCACTTGTTCTTGAAAAGGACCCAGGTTTAATTCCTAGCACCAATATGGAGGCTTACCACATCCATGGGCACCAGGAATGCATGTGGTGCACAGACATACATGCAGACAGAAACACTTGCACACTGAGCCTTCATGTGGATATCTCTGAGGAGCCTTTGGTCTGTCCTCCACAAGTAAATGTGAGGTTCCCACTTCTGCATCCCAAAGCTTCTTCCTTTGCTCTCCTTCCCTAACCACACAGTTGTGTGGTAGCGACTGTCTTCTGACTCAGACTTCTCCTCATCTTCATCATCACCTATCAGATCGCACCAGTATGGTTCTTACAATAAATCTCCAGATGACTTACATACTGGTGCATTTACCAATTGTGGAACATGCTGCTGTGTGTCCACATATTTCTGTTTAACATTTTTCCTTATTCTCATATATTAGCAGGAAGAGAAGGGGAGGGGGGAGGGGGGAGAGACCACCTCCCCTGAAATATGCTGGTCCTGTCATCTCTACTTGATTTAAGGCAGCCATTCTCAACAAGAGACTTTCATTTCACTCACTTGGATACAAACTGGATTAGAGGAGCATGTGTGCCAAGAGTCCATCCTTCATCTCTGAGATAATTGGTTTGCTTCTGGTTCTCAGGAATGACTTTGATAATCCTTTAACAAGCAAAGTAAATATTCCTTTTAATTGACCCATTCAGCAGTTTGTGTACTGAGCTCCTCCAGGACCACAGTAAGTAGATGTAAATATAGAAAAGAGAGAGTTGGGAGGAAAGGAGGAGTCGGTGAGATCTACTGTCCCCAGCTTCATATAAGAAAATGTACTAATTAATGTTTGGATTAAGTGGAGCAAAGGGAACATAACAAAATGTGATGATTAATATTAATTACCAGCTTGATTGGACTAAGAGATGCCTAGGAGATTAGCAAAATATACCTTTGGTAGGTCAGTGAGACTAAGAAGAGAACATCTGCCCTGGGTGGGGACCACACCATAGGCTATAGTGCTGGGGAATAATTCTTCTGTACACTGTGTGAATATTTGTCATTATGATTGGTTTAACAAACAAGATGACTGACCAATAGCTGAACAGGATAAAGTTAGGTGGAAGAGCCAAAATGAGAAGGGAAGTCAGAGGAGTCATCAGCCAGATGGAGAATGAATCAGACACACAAAATGGGGTAGCAGTAAAAGCCGTGCACCTTGGGGTAGCACGTAGATTAATAGAAATGGGTTAAGTTGTAAGAGCTAGTTAGTAACGAGCCTGAGCTATTGACCAAGCATTTATAATTTATATTAAGTCTCTGAGTCAGTTATTTGGGAGCAGGCAGTCAGGAAAGGAAAACTCTGCCTACACTACAGGTCTCTGTGGAAAGAAAGAACTGTTGTGGTTTAAATCTTAGATCTTCCCAAAAAGCTTGAGCTTTTAATGCTTGCTTCCTAGCTGATATCACTGTTAGGGGAAGCAGTGGAGAACGTGAGAAGGTAGGACTCTGCTAGAGGAAAAAGTCATTAAAGCAGGGGAACAGGTAATAGAGGGCAATGCCTGCCTCTGGTTCTAAGCTGTTCCTTTTGCTTCCTGGTCCACCACAGCTTTAAAATATATACCCCAACAGAAAGCAACTGAGGGGATGAGGAGGATTGTTTTCGCTCATAAATCTAGGTTACAGTCGATCATTGTGAAGAAGTTAAGGCTTCAAACAGCTATGTACAGTCCAAAGCAGATAATGAACAAACGCTTGCTTGCTTACTTGTTTGCTTCATAGGACTGCTCCACTCTCACACAGCTTGGGCCCTCCCTGAGTAGGGAATGGTGCCACCCAAACTAAGCATGGATTGCAGCATCAATTAACTCAGTAAGATAATCTCCCACAGACCAACCCAATGAAGATAGTCCTCATTGAGACTCTTCTGTCCAGGTGACTCTAGATTGTATCAAGGTAACAACTAGTGTTAGTTGTCATATGAATGCTCTCAGCTACACAGTTCTACCCTCATGGATGGAGTGGCCCTGCCATGCTCTCCACATAATGGTAGACGCAAACTCTGTGCCAATGTGCATTTGTATTGCCTCTTGTTAGTGCTTTCAAGTATTTTCTCATAGGAGGAGCAACAAAAATAACAAAATTATTAACACAAGCAGGGGCAAAAGATATCTGCTAGAGAATAGGCTCCCCCCCCCCCCCGCTTCCTGCATACTATGTGATAATTAGCCTCAGTCACATGCTCTCATTGCCAAGACATTCTATGTCAATCATTGAAGCCAAAGACTTCTTGGGCTGAAACCAAAAGCCAAAATAGACCCCTCCTCCTTATATGGTTTGTGCCATGTGTTTACCACAGAGAAACATCTAGATGATAGAGAAAATATGAGAGAAGTAAAACATTGCCGTGACTAAAACTTCCATGCAGTTCTTCAGCCTTTACAACTGGCTTTCTAGAAGAAACCAGTAACTGCTGTGGTCTCAGCTTAATAGGTGATTCAGAGAGAGTTTAGAAGACAAGAATTATGATTGATCTGAACAAGTAGGTCTAGGTACCATGACTAACGCCTGTAATCCCAGAACTTGGGCAAACCAAGAGGAAACACTGTAAGTTTGAGATCAGCCTGGTCTCCATAGTGAGTTTCAGACCAGCAAGGGCTACAGAGAGAGACTCTATCTTAAGAAATTAAAAACAAAACAAAGACAGAAAGAGAGGGAAGTAGTGAAGGAAGGAAGCCTGTGTTTTATGTCCCCTGACCTGAAACTGTGGGAAGCTGTCCTAAAGATGATGAATTAACTAACTGATAGAGAAGATATCAAGGCCAACACTGACATGCTGGGTGAGCTCAGGATGCAACATGCTTTTGCTAGTTTTTAGCGATATTTAGAGAAAAAAAAAAAAGGTGTAACAGAAGGTTTGAAAATGTATTGTGGTGGAATGCTGGTGTTACCCAAGGAAGCGCTAGTGACCTCAGTGAATCCTAGTAACTTCAGAAGATCCAGCCCCTGATGGGGTGTGGCCAGGATCGGTGGAGACCTGAGAACACCTGTTTTATTCCTGTGTTCTCTGGGAGTAGGCTGAACATCCATCACGGAAATTCAGAATTCAAACATGCAGAAGGTCACTGAAAATTCTTTTTACCTTTTAGAAGTAGGCCTAGGAGACTGCACAATTGTGGCAATGGTCAGAGTCCCACAGGAGGCTCCTCTGAGTCTGTGAGGATAAAGTCTAAATTTTCATGGAGACCCACAAAACTTAGAGATACCAGAAAAATCCAATGTCAGCCTGAGAGAACAAGTGTATGGAACCAAACGGCAAAGGCATTAGGATGGGGTTGCCCAAGCCCCCTGAGATTCATCTCATAGAGCCACATGTTCTGGTTGCAAGGCATGGCTCTACAGTGTTCAACTTTTGCCTTGCTAGGCTGAGGTCTTCCTCTGGCCCAGCCTCTTTACTATGAACTTATTTCCTCCTTTTGTAGCAGGGTGCTCTCTCTCTGTGCCATTGCATCCAGGTAGCACATAACCTGATTTTTCATTTTATAAGGGTTCACTCTTAAGAGCCTTCTAAGAGTCTCAAAGGAGACATTGAACTTGAACATCTGAACAATTTTGAAACTGTGCAGACTTTAGAGATGAACTCAATGCATGTTTCATTCTGATATTAATATGAACACTTGGGGAGGCAGGGGTATAAAATTTGGTTTAAGATGTGTTTGTGTCAGTGGACAGAAAGCAGACTTGTGATGGTTGATCTTGAATGTCTACCTGATCAGATAAATGATAAGCAATAAACGCTGCTGAGTATTCACTGAGAGTCATACAAATCTGAGGGTACTTCTAGAGAAGATCAACTAAAGAGGGAAGGGTGTCCTGAATGTGAGCAGCACTATCCCATAAAGCTGGGCCCATAGATGCAATAAGAGAGGAGAAAAGAATGACCCAGTACTTGAGAGGCAGAGGCAGATGGATCTCTATGAACTCAAGGCTAGCCTAGACCACCTACTGAGTCCCATGATGTCCAAGGCTACATAATAAGTAATATCCTGTCTCAACAAGCAGAGAAAATATAGACATATTCTTCACCTTGGGTCTACCATGAAATGAGTAACCTCAGGTATATACTCCTGTTCCTGCTACTACAATATTCTGCTTCATCATGAGCTCAGATTCAATGGAGCCAAGGACCATGGACTGGATCCTCTGAAACTGTGGGCCAAGCTATGTACTGCCCTTTAACATATTTATGCCAGGTATCTTTTTTAAAAAAAATAACATTTTTTCATTTGTTTTACATACTGAATGAAGTTTTCCCTCCCTCCTCCCCTCTTGGTCCCCCACACACTGTGGTCTATTGTGGTCTAAATCTCTCCCCTCCCTTTCTACCCCTTCTCCATCTCCACTGAGAAAGGGGAAGGTCTGCCATGGGCTTGAACAAAGCATGGCACATCAAGTTGAGGCAGGACCAAACTCTTCCCTTTGCCTCAAGGCTGGGTAAAGCAATCCAGCATGAGGAACAGGTTTCCAAAAGCCAGCTAGGTGCCAGGGACAGTCCTGATATCACTGCTAGGAGCCTTATAAAGAGACAAAGCTACACACCTGTCATTCACATGCAGAGGACTTAGGTCAGTCTCATGGAGGCTCCCTAACTGTTGGCCCAGAGTCTGCAAGCTCCCATTAGCTCAGGTTAGCTATCTCTGTGGGTTCTCCTGTCATGACCCTCCCTGGATCATGCAACCCTCTCTCCCTTTCTTCAGCAAGACTCCCAGCGCTCTGCCAGGTGCTTGGCTATGGATCTCTGCATCTGCTTCCATCGGTTACTAGATAGAGTAGCTCTGATAACAATTAAGGTAGTCACCAACCTGATTATGGTAGGTGGCCGGTTTAGGCATCCACTCTGCTATTGCTAGGAGTCTTAGCTGAGTCATCCTTGTTGATTCCCGGGGTTTCCCTTTATGCCAGATATCTTGTGACAGCACAGAAAGTGTGTCTAGTTTAGAAAACAAGTATGACTGAGAACAGAGTGTTTAGAGACACTGATTTCAATTTTCTTGTACAAAAGGAACTTACAAAGCCAATATATTTTATCAATACCTTGACTCTTCAATAGTTAAAAGAGATATATGCACCATCTCAAATTAGTTGTCCTTAGATTGTGTGACATTTGCTCCTCGGCAGACGTCATCAAGATGAAGTTTTACAGTTAAGTTTCTCTGTAATCCTAGTACTAGGGAGGCTGAGGCAGAGAAATCTCAAGTTTGAAGCCTACCTGTCTTAGTTTTATTTCCTATAACTGTGACTAAATACCCTGGCCAATGCAGTTTAAGAGAGATAAGATTGACTATGGCTCAAAGGTCACAAGTACAGCCCATCCTAGCAGGTGAGTCCAGATATTCTGATTCTGGACCCCAAGATCCACATGGTGAGAGGAGAGAACCAGCTTCAACAAGTTGTCCTGTGACCTCCACACATACTTATGATACACATGTACCTGCCACACACACACACAATAATATTATGTAATTATGAGTAACTAGATAATGCCTCAGTGCTTGAGACCATGCACTGCTCTAGCTAAAGTGCAGTTCCCAGCACCTGCATCCATACTGAACTACTCACAGCTGTCTGTACCTCCAGCTCCCAGGGGAACTGACACCTTCTTCAGGCCTCCACAGGCACCCTAGTGCAAATGCACATACCCAAATACAGACATTCATACATACATACATACATAGAATTATAGATTCAGTGATTCTTTAAAATAACATAATTAATGAAATATAGAAGAGGTAAGCTGAAGATACTTCTGTTACTCCTGATATGACCAAAGTGACATATCCCTCCCTTCTCCTTATTCTACTTAAATGCATTGGTTCAGAAAGGAAGAATTAATGCTGGGCATGCAGCTTTGACAGAAGTAACATTTAGCTAATATGCACACAGAAAATCTCGATCTGGGTAAACAAGACGGTCACAGAGCTGTGTCCTCCATGCTTGCTGTGATATTTGTTTCTGCCCTACTCTGTCAGGATGCTACAGAGGTCTCAGAATCAAAAGCTAGACTTCAAATAAGTAGATGTGAAAAACACAGCTTCTTTAACATTATTTACATTTTGAAGGATAGCGGATCTAGTTGCTGAGAAACATAGGCAGAGAGAAAATGAACCAAAATCTGCTTTGAAATGGAGTGCCATTCTCTCGGCACAGAAGTATACCAAACCTCCGAATACAAGGAACTGGGCTAGCCTGAGAGAGAGAGGATGGGGCTGCAATGAACCCGGGAACTCCGAGGAAGGACACAGGCTTCATAGATTACAGATTACAGAGCAATCTCTCTCTCTGGATACATTAAACTTCAGGACCCAGGCTCCCTTATAATCACTGGCCTTTCCTAGCACAACCATTGACAGATAAGATGCCTGAGACTGGCACATATTTGACTTAATGTGTTTGGAAGAGGGACCCCTGGAGTGTGGGTCTCGCATGGGAAGAGTGTCTTGAAGATGGAACCACTGACCCAGCAGCTCATCCTACCCCAGCATAACGCTGCTGTGACAACATCCCAGAGAAGTACAACTTACAGGAGGTTTACATTGGCTCCCAGTTTAAGGGGCCAGGGTATCATGGTGGGGAGTTAATGGCAACAGAGCTGAGGTCACTGGTCACACTGCAGTCACAGTCAGGGAGCAAAGGAGATGCTTGTGCCCGGTTCCCTTTCTCCTTTTGAGGGTCTAGAACCCTCAACTATGGATCGATGCTATTCACCTTTAAAAATGGCCTTTCTTCCGTCCTTCCACACTTAACTAAACCTAGAAACTTCCCCCAAGGAGACTTGTCTCCATGGCGACTGGAGACATCAAGTTGACAATTAAGATTAACTATCATAATGAACAAGAGGCTTAGGGCTTAAAATCCCAGGCTCGCTCACGGACATTGTCCCTGTAGGCTTAAGACCTGAGTGTTTTATATTACATTTAACATTGACTTTGGCCCAGAGTCATAGCACTGCCTTATAAACTTGAATCAACTCTATCTGCCTCGGTGTTAGATTCATCACTGATGGAAAAAGGTAGCCATGCTGGTGATATTTGTTAGCAGTGCCATACCTAATCGTAAGCAACACAGGGTTACCATTGAGCTTATGCTCAGTGAAATGCATGTTTACTAATGAATGTCTGGTGCCCAGATACAAATGAGAATCATGCATTCAATACCTGTGCTTCTTTTCCTGATTCTGTGATAAAAATGCCCAATGAAAGCAACTTACAGAAGAAGAGTTTGTTTTTGTGTACACCTCAAGGTACTGTCCGTCATGATAGGAAAATCAAGGCAATAAGGACATGAAGCAGCAGGTTACACTGCATCCACCACCAAGAGACAGAAAGCAATGAATGCTCAGCTTGCTTTCTACATTTATACAATTTAGAATTCCACCCTAGAGAATGGTGACACCCGCCCACACTGGGTCAATATTTCCACCTCAATTAACTTAACAAATATAATACCCCATAGGCTTGCCCTTAGATAGCCCCTCACACAGGTACTCTGGGGTTTTTCCTAAGTGATTCTTCCTCCTAGCAACATGAAAATATTAACTATTATATTATAGTCCATGATTTTAAACCTCTAGCCCTCAAGGATAACTGTGTGTGCTCACAGAGGCTATTCACATGAAAGGGGATCAGAGCCACAGGTTAGTTTGAATTGGCATTAGTGTTAGATTTGACTTGGAGGAAGGGATAGGGTCCCAGAATCATAAAAAATATTTTATGACCATGGCAGTAGTTGAGATTTTAAAAATGAACAGGGAATTTTTAGGCTGGTGGTCAGCTACAGGCATGTGGGGAGAACACCTGTGTTCATATGACTAGATCTAGAGTCTTGAAATCTAGTCACTTTGAAGTTCTTAAATTTCTCACTTAAAAAAAATATATCAGCTAATGCTCTATTGTTGAAGCTGCTTTTGTTTGAAGAAAGACTGAACATATCTCATACACAAAGCAGATGAAATAGTTCTGGGGATAACTGGCCAGTGAGAAAGAAAGCCATATAAATGGTTCCCATGTGGTACAGCATGCTCACAGGAAGGCACTGAATGTCATTCCAGTCAGAGACAGAGATGATGTGACCCAGTGGCCATGGTGCTCCCAGGATGGCCCAGGACCTGCATAGCTAATGCCCTTGGGACCCATTCGCCATTGTCTGAGGTTGCCATGTATATCTAGAAATTCCCAAAGCTTAGAGCAATCAGCACCTCCCCGCTTCAATATATCCACCTTCAGATTCACTACTCCTGTGGAGGAAGTTTAGTTTCAGTCTAGGAAAGCCACTTGGAATGTTTTACTAAATGAGTAGAAGGTGGAAAGTACAGACATATAAGCACCCTCTGTCACACATTCACAGACGTGCCACTATAGATACACTATGACCTATAATTCAAAGCCTTGTCATAGCACCCAGACATTTTAAAAAGGAAAACTGAAGCTCACTACCCCAAGATAACTTGCCCCAACGCTGTGGAACATAACCACAGCACAGATTGGTGGAATGTCTTGAGACGTTGTAAACCCCAAAAAAGCCTAGTCAAATATTTTGAAGAAAATGGGTGTTTCACCTCCTCATACAAGTTGAGAGGAATTTCAACACATGGAAAGTCAATTTCCCAGGCAGAAGGAAGAGGAGGAAGCCTTGGTTGTTTTTGTGGCATATTGCTGTCCTGGTCCAAATGAAACATGAGGATATTATAAAGCTGAGCTGGAGACAGCAGCCCAGATGCAGTAGGTGCCCTCCGGGATCCACTCAGCCACTGAGGAAACAGCTGTGAAAGGGAAGGTCTGGGTTTCCAAGCAAAGAAGGTTTTATGTGAATTTCAGAACATTCCACACTATAGGCTTTGGATGTAAAATTTTCCATCCCAGCTCATGTGTTTGAAAACTTCATTCCCAGCTGCTGGTGTTGTGCTGGGGAGTTGTAGAACCTTTATATGGGGAAAGTGAGTCACTTTGGGGGAAAAGGCCCTTTCTGGATTATAGCCAAACCTCCTTGTTTCCTGATCCATGGAGATGTTAAGAGTCCCATGCACAGCCCCATCTCCATAATCTCTATAATCCTTTGCCATTGTGATGGACTGTACTCTCAAACCAAGGTCCACAATCCCCCACACACTCACCTCTAACCAAGTAGGATCTTGAAGAAAAAGCAACAGTAATTTTTTGCCCCATTTGCATGGTTTTTCTTTTATCTGGGTCTTATTGGAAAGCCCAAGTGTAAACACAAAGAAAACCCTTTATTACTTTTGGCTAAAATCAGGTGAAGAAACTGCTTCCTGAGACACATTTCCACCCTTCTGTTACTAGATCGGAAGGGCCACTCCATCCA
Organism: Sigmodon hispidus; assembly: GCA_004025045.1. NCBI lineage: Eukaryota > Metazoa > Chordata > Mammalia > Rodentia > Cricetidae > Sigmodon > Sigmodon hispidus. The sequence goes on along the minus strand of PVIH01011711.1, from coordinate 8,172 downwards.
CACAGTTGGCTTAGGTGTAAATAACGCAGAAGGTGGGGACATTACCCCTCCCCCTTCGTTACTGTCAGATGTAAAAAGAAAGGAGCCAGGGTCAATTATTAGAGGTTACTTTTCATGCAAAGCACCCCATGTTCACTGTCATTCAAAAGGTGGCAGTCTACTTCCTCACCCCCATATTAAGGGGGCTTCGGGTTGTAACCTTCCAGAGCATCCGAAATCCCAGAGCCTCTGATTACTGGCCAATTTACACATCCTTCAGCAGAACCAGGTCTTCATGGAAAGGCACTGTAAATTCATTTGGCCTTTACTCTAGACTGTATATGAACTCTGAATTCAAAGCAGGGTGCATTAAACTATATCACTTTGTCTTGTGATAGTGTTTCCATTAGTGGGATGCTAGTTAACCCTTTCAAATCAGACCCATCAGTTGTGGGCAATCTTTTCAATAAAATTAATAGTTGCCACTTACTCAGCTACCTTGACCATCTGATCCCATTTATGGGCTTCTGTACAAGAGAAAAATTCACATCCAAATCAGCCTTGATTTAATGGCCTCTATAGGATTTGAAATGATGGAAATTTACTGGAAGTTTTAAGACCATCATTGAATTATTGCATCATCACCTTATAGGAAGAGATCACCAATCATGGACTTTCTGATCTCAACAATAAGGCCACATCTTCTGTTTGCATCCTGTGATCAATACATGCTTTGTTTTCTTAATTGGCCAAATTATATTGCCATGTTGGCTGGGGCTGCTACATCGAGTTGTCTGCTGGCTTGCTGACTTGGTTGTGAGCAGACTGCTGGAGACAGCCATACTTCATCGATAAGCAGTAGGTCAACAATCCATCAACTCAGTGCCACAGAGCCATTTCTAGAAGTCAAAATTTAACTAAGGAGAGATGTCCATAAGCTTTGGCAAAGAGATGCTGGGAAATGGACCACTGTGTTCTTATTGCAATTCCCACTTTGATGGAGAAGCATGCTGGACTTTTTCAGAAACTGTGTTGATAATCCTCCTTAATCTAATACCCAAGATGCCTTGGGCTTTGAAAAGACAGATGCATTATGGTTATCTCCTCCCATAACAGTCTCTTTCCTGTGAAGCTGCATGTGTGGATGGCAAGTATAATGTCAAATTTCAAAAAGGATTTCCTCTCAGACAGCCTAATTCCCAAGGGAAACTTTTGAACATCATTTATTTGTTCATAAATTCATAAAAGCATTTGTATTTGCTTGGGAAAGGTGTTCCAAAAAGAAATAACTTTATTTGTTCCTGTTATGTGTTTTTAAAGTATGCACTCTGTTCTAAATTGTGCTTCTTCCCTTCGTCCGTCAGACATTGCAGGCTGCTCCTCCATCCCTCATACCTGTTCCCAGTCTCCATCTTCCTATCCTCTCTCTTTCTTCTGTTATCTTCCTAACTCAGTATCTGCCTTATAAACACAAGCATCCAAAGTAACTACATACTCCAAACACGGGAGCAGTAAAAACAACAGCTCCATAGACCAGAAAGATAAATACATGGGGAAATGGTGCACTGAGTGTCCCTCCCTCCAAAGCACCTGGAAAGAATGTATCAGTAATTTCTTACCGTGGTTAGAGAAACTGGAATGCTTGAAACCATACAAACTATTTTGGAAAGGAGTCTTTATTTCAGTGGAAGAAGCATTCAGGCTGCTTTTAAAAGTCTGTGTACCTGTAACAGACAGGAATTTGGTGTGCACAGTAACACTAGCAATGTCTTCTCATTAATGTATAAAAATATTAGAGCTGACAAGTCAACAGTTCTCAATCTGTGGGTCGCAACTCCTTAATAAACCTTTATCCCCCAAAATATTTACATTACAATTCATAACAATAGCACAATTACGATTATGAAATATCAATAAAAATGTTTTTATGGCTGAGGGGGGGTACCATCACGAGGAACTGTAGTAAAGCATAGGAAGGTGGGGAAGCACTGTAAAAAACAGTGCCATCAGATTACTGAATGAACACTCTCTACCAATGCCTTGTGTTGTGCCGGGAATCTGACTTTCCGTTGGGAACCTTGATCTCATGTAGACAGAAGTTAACCTAACTAGTCTGTCTACAGTAATGATAGAAGGAGAGGGGTCTGAATTTGGCTTTGACTGTGAGAGAGTACAGATGATTTTCTGCCCATCACTTCCGGGACCCTGCATCTAGAGCTCGTGAATAGCAAGCACACTAGGAAGAGTCATCTTCTTTTGAAGAACTAACCTAAGGGCTAGGATTTCAGCTTTGTTGGTAGAATGCTTGTTTCAAATGCACAAGGCTCTGGATTAAAGCTCTAGTGGTGCATAAACTGGATGTGATGTGATGGTATGAGTGAGAATGGCCCCCATAGGTTCATATAGCTAAACATTTGGTTCCCAGTTGAACTGTTTAGGAAGGATTAGAAGATGTGGCCTTGTTGGAGGTGCTGATGAATATGGGGATGAATATGAAGTTTCAAAAGCCCACACCATACCAATATGTATGCGTGCATGCGTGCGTATATAAGCTCTCCACTACTACTCCAGCGCTATGCCTGCCTGCCACCATGCTACCTCACCATGACCATCATGGACTCCACTCTCTGAAACTGTAAGCAAGCCCCTTATAAAATATTTTCTTTTATAAATTTTTTTGGTTATGGTGTCTCTTCACAGCAATAAAACAGTAACTAAGACACTAGATATGGTGGTATACTATGTAATTCTAGCACTCGAGAGAAGGGGTCAAGGGGATTCACAGTCTAAGCTTGTCTACAAAGCAAGTTCAAGGATGATGAGACCCAGACGAGACAAGTCAGGAAAAGGGGAGGGGGGGACAGGAAAGACGGGGAGGAGAAAGAAGGAGAGGTAAGAAGAGCTAACCGGAGAGAGACCAGGGCAGCTATGGTCAACATGTGGACGGTTGTTTTATTGTTTGAACCAGACAGGCTGCACCCATCCCAGCTGTTTGACCTGCAGAATTCTGAAGTTGCAAAGTCAAACACATGTTTCAAAATAAATACAAACAGCCTGAGAATTGTCCACTGTTTGGGATTCTACACCCCACGGCACTTTAATTACTGTGGGGAGCCACAGCATCTGCCAAGGTGAAAAGAAAAATATCAAGCAAAAACAAATATCTGACCAAACAAGTTAGCTGTGATCAAGTTACCAGGACCTTACTACCGCAGCAGCAGCAGCTGCTGGACATTCACAGACTAGCCAGCCAGCACACTCAACCTTCAGAAACGAAAGAGCCTGCAGGGCAGATAGAGGAAATGGGAACCAAGAGTCTGCAGAAATAGCATTATCCCACTAAAGGCCTGAGTAGGAGCAGTGTTCTCTGCAAAGGGTCTAAACTTGGCATGAATAAGCATAAACTAACATGTAACTTCCAAGTCCTTCCCCATTTCTATGGAACGAATTGGCTCCTGAATGTGCTCAGGAAAGAGAAGGTGCAGGAACAGGGGGTGGAGAGAAAAACAACAGGTATTCCTGAGCAAGAATTAGAGAACTGGGGGCATGGGACACTGTGGGGAATGGCAGTGACCTTGGGTGACAGCATGGAGATCAGCTGCTCTCCCAGACCACAGACAACCTCGATCAACCCAGCTGCTTTTGTTTAGTGTACACAGATTCTCTTTTCCTTTTGTGAAAAAGAGGGAGACTCAGGGCCCACTGTACATTCTCCTTCAACTGAATGCTCTGAGCATTCGCCTGCGCAGGAGACCTGTGTGCTGGCACAACATCTGACCATCTGACCGGACCTGGAGGTGAGGAAGGTACCCTGAGCTAAGTGAGGAGGAAGGGGGCCATTACTTGACGCAGTAGCTAGGGTTCTAACGAGGGCAATGTTCAAACCCAGGCTCAGCACATCATCAAAGCATGGTACTTTGTCACCTCTCACCACAGGTGAGACCACAACCTCAGAGTTTTACATACTCTCTTTTCTACAGGAATAGTTTGGGGGTTTTTTTTGTTTGTTTTTTTTTTTTTTTTTTTTTTTTTTTGCTTGATCCCTTGGTAGTTTCTGAAAACACCTACAAGCCTATGTACCGAAAAAAGGAACGCCTTGCAACTCTCACATTAGAATGAGAATACTCTGGAAGAGATTCTGGGTATTCAGTCTTAGTATCTGAGACCAATACTTGATCATCCTTGAAAAATATCCCCAGGCTTGAATTACCATGGGTTAAAAAAAAAATGCGGACATGAAGATTTCTTTGTCAACATTCGCTGAGCCCAGTTTAAAAGCTTATGTGTAAATAAACACTTTTCCTGTGTACGGAGGCAGAAAGCAAAGTCGTGGTAGGAAAGTAACTCCGTTCCATCCCCATGCGCTCATGTTTGCTCAGCAAGCCGAGAGCAGCAATAACACACAATCACCCTACTGCACCCAAATGTACCATTCCTCATCAGTCACCTTCTGCCACTTGTCCAGAAACAAAACCACATGGAAATGCAGAGCCATTTTGTAAGTACCATCCTTCTATGAAAATGTTTTTTCCCTTTTTTTCATTGGCTTTTTGTGAACGGAAGAATATAAAATGGGCCTTTGAGAATGCCATGAAATACCTCTACTTTATGCTCAAATAGCCCATAAAATGCACAGAGAGCCATGAATATAATTTTTATACCCAAATTGAATTCCAACCCTTGGCGGCTATTGTGCTATTGACTAGTTGGCTGGACTAGTTATCTTACACAACTACTACAAAGGCGAGTTGTAGTCTGCAACCTCATGTAGGTCACGGCCTTTGCTTTCTTTTGAGGCCACAGGTGCTTTGGGACTGACCACTGGACATTCACATCATCAGCAAGACTTGAATGAATGAATGATTAGTTTGGAAAATTGCAAAATCCTAGACAAATGTAAATCGTGGTAAGCACAGACTAAGAATGGGTCTCACACAAGCTGTGTGCTGCCTGCCCTGCCTAAATCTTCCAGCACACAGACTGTTTTTCGGCAAGTGTATTTTATTGCTGCTTGTGCTCTGAACCAGGGCCATTATCACAAACACTCAAACCAAAGTTATGAATGATTTGTGGTTAGATCATAAACCGAAATGCAGGAGATATTTATAAATTCAGAGTTAGGGGGAACCTATGAGCTGACCTCAACCCAGTGCCTTCACCTTAGTGTTTGAAAAATATTAAATTATTGTGAGGGCTCCATGAGATTGTACACCGCAAACAGTTTTTTAAACATGCTAACAATGTCCCCGACACAATAAGTCACTGCTTCTATTACACACGGCCCTGCTCCTGAATTTATATCTCTTCCTAGATCCCTCTGCAAATGCCTACCCAGAGCTCCACCCCATGAGGTCTCCCTCCCTCATCCCCAGAGTACATGTTGCCCCCTCCCTCAGTCACAGAGGGCACAGATACCATGCAGCTGATGGTGGCATTCAGCTGAGGGTGGCATGCAGCAGATGGTGGCATGCAGCTGATGGTGGCATGCAGCTGATGGTGGCATGCAGCTGACGGTGGCATGCAGCTGACGGTGGCATGCAGCGAACGGTGGCATGCAGCGGATGGTGGCATGCAGCTGATGGTGGCATGCAGCTGACGGTGGCATGCAGCAGACGGTGGCATGCAGCGGATGGTGGCATGCAGCTGATGGTGGCATGCAGCTGACGGTGGCATGCAGCGAACGGTGGCATGCAGCTGACGGTGGCATGCAGCGAACGGTGGCATGCAGCTGACGGTGGCATGCAGCTGACGGTTCCATTGCTCTCCCTGTACTTCTCAGAGGAGGCTGGTACCTAACAAGCACTTGGTAAACTTGTATGAGAGAAACCGTTTGTGTCCTTCAGACCACTTTCTCTGCAGAGGTAGGTGACTATGTTGGCTGTGTGATTTCCCAGCCTGGCAGCACAGAGCAAGCACAGAGCAGCTGTGACTGCCTCCCTGACTGCCTGTCGCTTAACCTCTTCTTTGGCAAGAACAGACTTGCTCGTCTCGAGGAGAATTGCCAAGGCCTCTCAAAAAACACTGTTCTCAGACACAAAACCTTGAAGAGCCCTGCAAATGTCTATTGTGGATTTCAATGACACTAAAAATGCTTGCCATTCAAGCAACACGAATACTCTCAGGATGTGAAAGAGCCCTAGACCTCAAGGACCTCGTTTGAATGGAGAGCTGACAGGCATTTCATGAGGTCAGCAAATGAGGCATGTTCTCCCACACCTACACAACTCCCAGGCTCCTCAAAAGGGGCCTTTCCACAGAACCTGTGTGCTACTTTGTGCAAATGACTCAGTGCTGAGACAGCAGAATCCAGAAACAGCTAGAAAGCCCGTTATGATTAACCGTGTACACAGTGCAGCTTGACACGGTACAGTTATGTAGCAGGCATATACAGGCTAAAGGAAAGCCTGGTAAGATAAAGCTATGGGGCTTTTGAATTTTATTGTGAAATCTTCACTTTATCCATAATTGTAAAGATTCTTAAAATTAAAAAAGGAAAAAAAAAGATATCCATTTTCTTATTAGCAAAACAAAAGATGTGGTTTTCACAGCTGTTTTCTTAGGAAACACAATGAATAATCACACCAAGGCATTCCCAACACTCGCAGGGAAACATTGTTGCCATTTAAATTTTCCAGGGGACAATTCAGGGAGACAGTCATTTGTGTTCGGCTATATTACATGCTCATTTAAAATAATAATAATAATTCCAAACTTGACAGGTTGCTCTGCCTTTAAAGGAAAGTATTCCGAGAGTTCATCAAAACCCACAGAAAGAAGACAGGGTCTTTTCACAGAGGGGCATTCTTCCCAGAGATGTCAGTCCCGCACTGCTTATGCACAGGTCTCAGATCTCAATAATCTATTCCAGGCATTATGAGCATCCCGGGTTCCTGGGGCTTGTTATTGCCATAGCTCTGTTCTCTTCCCTGCCACTCACTGCCAAAAGATTGGGAACAAAAGCCTGCTGCTTTAATCTCAATTTGTTACACTAAAAATGCAAAATTAAAGAAAAAGGAGGAAAGTTTAATATTGCCAGAGAATGTGATTGATAACATTGTGTCATGTTACGATTTTTAATATTATAAACTGAGTTTTATGTGGCTGTCTTCTAATAGTGACATATTTAACATTTTAAGACTGGGTATAATAATTTTATGGGGTAAAATGGATATTATCAGATGATTATACTGTAGCACTTTGTCAAATTCTTGTATATTAAATACAAAAGAACTACAATAAAAATAAGAGAGAATTCTGCCCTCCACAGAGCAAAAGAATACAACCTGCCACTGACCTCCCCCTGTGCACAGTGCTACCCTAACCCCAACTCAGAGATCTGAACGACATCGTTACTACAGGATGTGGTGACATTTCATCTTCATCAATATTCAATGTCCTGCAATGCTGGTTCTCATAGCTGTGTCTGAACTCCATTACAGGCAGTGATTCCTCACCAAATCTCTTTTGTTTCCTGGAATGCATCTCTAGGGCAAACCTGAATCACATTCTTGAAGGACAATTGCCCAGTGACCAGTTAAATCAGGGCTGAAGGGCTCAGGGAGTTGGACCACGGGATGCTGTGTTTCAAGAAGCATCTTCTTGAGCGACACTATTTAAACACTAAAAAGAAGAAATTATCAAAAGGCAGTTCCACCTTTTGTAGAACATCATTTAGGTGGGCAAAGCTCACATATTTTTTGAGACAAGTAGGCCCAATCTATTCCCAAGACAGATGGATGCTCAGGCCTTGCAGTATCTTAGCACAAAGGAGACAGGGGAAAATATCATGCCGCTACCACAGAGAGGAGATCTGGGAGCCTCTGGCATGTTGAAGCAAACACAGAGAGTGGTTGAGGTCTTGACAGCGAGCAGCAGAGCTAGCCAGCCCCACCTCCAGCTGTCGTTGATAAGCAGACATCATTGTCTGCTGCCCCTTCTGCCTATTCAGGGCAGAACCAAGCTGTCCAAATGCATCTTCTCTCATCCCCATAGTCCAGTGAGGTGTGCCCACTGTGTTCACGTGCATGTTCACCCTCATCCTCACAGTCCAGTGAGGTGTGCCCACTGTGTTCACGTGCATGTTCACCCTCACAGTCCACTGAGGTGTGCCCACTGTGTTCACGTGCATGTTCACCCTCATCCTCACAGTCCACTGAGGTGTGCCCACTGTGTTCACGTGCATGTTCACCCTCA
>PVIH01011710.1:0-67644 GCA_004025045.1 Sigmodon hispidus | reverse complement strand
TATGCATAGACAATGTTGCCTTGGAAGAGGATAAAGATGTTTGCTACCCTCCATTAGGTACCCTCCTAAGTACAGACTCTACCCTCGATGAGGTACCTCTTCCATGTATGCATAGACAATGTTGCCTTGGAAGAGGATAAAGATGTTTGCTACCCTCCATTAGGTACCCTCCTAAGTACAGACTCTACCCTCGATGAGGCACCTCTTCCATGTATGCATAGACAATGTTGCCTTGGAAGAGGATAAAGATGTTTGCTACCCTCCATTAGGTACCCTCCTAAGTACAGACTCTACCCTCGATGAGGTACCTCTTCCATGTATGCATAGACAATGTTGCCTTGGAAGAGGATAAAGATGCACGATTCCTGAATAGGAATTATGTATAGATTATTTCATACTATCATGTCTGCAACCTAGTAGAAATCAAGTTCATAAAATCTCATATAGAGCAAATTGTAAGGAGGGCAATAGGACTTTTTTGGGGTACATAATTTGACAAAGAAAAAATGCAGATGAAAGCCTGGCACTCTGTGTGAAGCTGTGAACCAGAACATTTCTCCTTAACACAGGGATCTCTTCTTCCCTACCCTACCTCTTAATGTTTTAACAATATAATCTATCTCCCTACATTTCAGTGTTAAGTAGATTGTACTACTGCTAAAAATACCACAATTCCTTTGCTGTGGAAGTAAAGAGGGGTTAGCTATAATGGGATTTTCATATCAACAATCTTAAACTGAAATCTGTTTCACATTATACCATTTTATATAAAATGCTTCAAGTCTAGAGACAGGAATAGAAAATAGCAACCATCTATGCAACCATTATTCTACTTTATAAAATCATAACATTTTGTCATATTTTACTTCATACTTTCACAAAATAAAACATCTTGAACACAGATGAAGGCAGTTTCCCACATCCTTCCACTACTATTCCTTATGGCCTAGAAAAGTGTAAGTCTGATATCAAATGCAAATTTAAATAATGTATGCCATACAAAGAATGTAGAGGGCTAGTTAGTGGCTTCTTAAATGTTATATGAATTATGCATTTGATGATATGAAAGTATAGATAATCCTAAAAACCTTATTAAAACAGAGCAGCAGAGCCTTACTAAATTACAAAAGGAGTCATTTTAAACACATACTTGAGTTCATTTGTAAATAAAAGAGTCTGGAGGAATTAAAGCATACAGGAAAACCACAATCAGTGAGCTATAGGATCCAGGTGGGGATGGGGGCTCCTACTGCAGGAAGCATCAATAATGTTTTCCCCCTTCAAGGAGATTTGAACACAAGTATATAGAAAGAGCCAAAAGCTAAACAATATTATTTTTCCTATAGAAACTCACATGAATGCAATTGACAGTAGTAATCAGTAATCAAATGTGTGACTGTACCATGGGATACTCCACATTGTAAAGAATCTTGTCTATGTGATGTAATAATACAGAAATAAAACCAAACTAACCAGACTATTTCCATTGATAACAAGCTAGTCCACCATCACTGTTCCTTCTTTAGCTAATTCTATTTTATACCTTTTATACCTCAAGTTGAAAGAACCAAGAAGTCCACAGGCTCCCTCTTACCCACCTATAACTGAGACAAATATCAAATAAACAACACAAATCTTCAATACAACCAGCCTCAATGATCTGCTGCACAATGTTAGTAACTTTTGAACTATTGAGCCTTGAGACACAAAGATATCTGAATACCTACCATCTCCAAAAAGATGTGTCATAAGCCTAGTTAGCACTTGTTTAAGGTCAAACTCCACAAGCTTCACGGCCTCCATGGTGTGTGTCTCTTGCTTAAGAGTAGAGCGAGAACTTTCTTCAAAGAGCTGTAGGCTTTCTCCATCCTTTACACCAGCAAATAACTGTAAACCAAAAGGAATATTGAAATGTGAAAAAAAAAAAAGAGGCCCTAGTTGCTCTGTGTCAAACAGCATAGAAATTGTGGAGATAAGAATTATATCTTTTTTTTCCTTTTTTTCATTATTATGAATGAAGAAGTCACATTTGCTATCCTTGTATATCCTTATTCAAAGTCCCTTCTTGTCCACATCTCCCCATCCCCCCATGGGCAAGCAGTCCCAAGATCCCAATATTGCTTAGTTCACAAAAATATTTAAATTAAAATTTAAAAATAATTAAAATTTATAGTTAATATAAACATTGAAATTAATAGCACTTTGTACTAACTAGCGAAGCTCTGAGCTACCCAGTGTGGAGGGTGCCTGGGGAATTAGAGACACTCCTCAGATCTTTGCTGATCTGTTTTACATTTGCCTGAATTTACAGTCATTTCCTTACAAGAGATATTATCCTCAATTTTAATGGAAATGTCAAGTTTTAGATTCTAAAATAGTATCCCTAAGTGTCCCACAGGATCTTCCTAATGTAATCTAAGACTAAGTAAAAAAGTACAGTTTAAGAATTAAATCCTAGAAAGTCTATAGACTGGAAGTTTGATGGAGTTTTAATACTCTATTTCTAAAACTCATTTCAGGACTGCACATATATTTCTGCCACTTACTATACACAGAAATGGGTAAATTAAATGATAGCTAAGCCTCAGCTCATGATACATAAAATGGAGTCATGCTGAATTCACAGAATTATATAATAAGTAATAAATGAAAACACAAAGTACATAGCACAGTACAACAACTACACAAAATTTCCTTAGTATCATTACTAACTATGGCTGCCATTAATTATATGCTACTTTTCCAGCAAAAATAAAGTATCTGGAGGAAATGAGATGGCTCAGTCAGAAAGTACTTGCCACATAACCATGAGGACCTAAATTCAAACCCCAGCAACCACATGAGAAGCCAGGTACCTGGAATCCCAATGCTGAGAAGGCAGAAACAGGAATCACTCTGGAAATCACTGGGCAACCAGGCTAACCAGTGATCTTCAAATTCAGTGAAAAAGTTAAGTGGAAAGTAATAGAAGAATTCACTTGATATCTACCCCTAGCCTATGTGTGTACACACAGGCATATAACCCTCCAACACACACACACACACAAAAGTGGTGACATAGCAGATCAACTTCACCTATGAGGAGAATAGGTCAAGAAAGAGAAATAAAAGCCAGGCAGTGATAACACATGCTTTTAATCCCAGAACATGGGAAGCAAAGGCAGGTGGATCTCTGGATTCAAGGCCAGCCTGGTCTATAGAGCAAGTTCCAGAAGAGCCAGGACTACACCAAAAAAAAACAGAGAGAGAGAGAGAGAGAGAGAGAGAGAGAGAGAGAGAGAGAGAGAGAGAGAGAACATATGAGCAAATGGCCATCGTTGTTTAAACCTGAGTCCCATGGGCAACAATTAATGTTTTACTAAAGGGTTGTTGGTTCTAGTAATGTTATATTGGATGATTAGAACAATCTTCATGCAAAAGAAATGCTGAAGGCACAAAGAAAGTAACAAAGCAGATAGAAAGTACTAAGTAAAACTACAAAATAGCATGAAGCTAGTGAAACATCAGGCAAAAATTCACTAAGAATGCCTGCCTTCCCAGCACACAAAAGACAAAGCTGAGCATGTGAGTGATAACTCAGCACAGCTAGCAAAACAAACGTGCAAGCCCAGTAGCTGACCAAGCTGACCAAGCCAGGATGTCTGCTGAATACCACAGAAAAACTTATTCTACCATACCATTCCACCCTGCCCCCAAGGTCAGTCAGGCGCTGTACCTCCTGGGCCTAGGGGGAGCTGCAGCTGTGATCAAATACCAATAAAGTCCTACAGACATCCTTCACAAGACAACTAAACCCTGAAAATCCTTCATTTAAGATTCTCTTCTCAGGTGATTCTATACTGGGTGAAGTTGTTGACTAAACTATCCATCATATTTGTGAATCATATCTGGATTTTTGAGAAATCAAAATATTAAACATAAAAGTTTTGTACTGGAAAAATATTTGAATAAACTGTGGTCGGTCTAGAGGTGAGCACTATTTAAAAGAAAATGCAGAAGACCTTCTTAACTACTTGAAATGATTTCCAACATGAAAAAAAAAAAAGTGAGTACAAAGCAACAAATGCTGTCTTTCCTGTAAGATGCAGGAAGAACACAAAGACTTACAGTCCTCATGAGCCACAACGAGTAACTGACAGGTAAACCAGACACTGAAGAAAGGAGTGAGAAGATGGGCAGGGTACAGTGATGATTGGCTAAAATAAACCTTCTGTGCAGTTCTAGACTTGAGAATCAAGTTAATATTTAACCAACTCAAAACGTGAAAAAGAAAACCTGCACAGAGTTGTGGAGAATGCCAAATATGCTTTCATTTAAATGGCACAGTCACACAGAGAAGAGGAGAGTACTGGCTACAGTAACTTTTAAAAACAGTATATTAAGGTTGAAAACGTAATTATAGAAACAAACATGGTACACAAGTTAGCCATTTCCTCAACAAGAGTACATGGTAACAATTCTGAAATTACTTATTCCTTCTATGACTTGTTATGTATAAAATGCATTATGGGTAACAAGAACAAGATCAGATCCTAAAGGTTACTGGCACAAAGGCAATGGAGAAGGCCAGAAAAAGTCACTTGGTGCTGGCCAGAGACTGCCTACAAATTCAACACCTGTATAGATACACACCAATATACGAAGAAATATATGTAGATTTCCAGGCTGTGTCTAAGAAGGCCTAAACAAAATCCATTGACTATAAAATAAGCATACTGAGGTCTGGTTTTCTAAATACCATTCTCTCATAAAGGTGGAATCCTTAGAGAAATAACTCATTTTAAAAGATGACTCAAGGATACCCTGCTGAGTACAAAGTAATAAGTAAGAGTTACAGAGGCGACTACCATTGCTCTCCATGGCCAAATCCAGATCCAACTGAACAATACATAAATAAGTTGAGCATAGATTACAACACAGATATAGAAACACTTCCAGAAAGCAACGAAGATATTAAATATTAAATAAATATATGCAGAGAATAAAATTCTATTGAATGCATTTAGAAGAAGAAAGCTGGTCAAAACCACAGTAATTCAGAAGATGACCAGTGGATTCTAAAGTTGGTGGAAGAAAATATGAGAAACAGGCTCTTTACAGTGGTAAAGTAGGTTGCACAGAAATATCTTAATTATGTCAGGAAAATAGTAGCTTTAATTACAGAGAAACATACTATCTTAATGAAGTAATAAATCTCAGAAGTAACCAAAACCTACACATCAACAGCCTATCTCTAAAAAACGATATACTGACAAAGGCGAAGAAAAAACAAAACTCTTTTTTTCTTTTTATCTTTTCTTCCCCCCCAAAAAAGTATATAACACAAATCTGATCATGGCAAGATATCAGACAATATCTAAATAAACAACATCCTATGAAAAATCTGACAAGTGTAAGGAAGAGTGTCGGTTACTCAAGACCTGGGGGTCAAGACCCTTGGAGAAATTAAACAACCCCTTCACAAGGGCTAACTAAGACAATCAGAAAACATATGTTACAATTTTGAACAGTAGCACTACATCATGACAAACTGCATTAAGGAGGAATTGCATTAGGAAGATTGAGAACCACTGCTCTAGACAAAGGCTGAAACTATCTTAGTTTAGGGAAGGTGACGAGGACACGCCTATGACATAGAGTATCATTTTGAATGAAATTCTGAGTCAAGTGGGTATGAAGGTTGTAATTCCTGCAAATGTGTCTTCATGTTCTATTTAACTCTTCAGAGCTGCATCTTTCATTGTTGTTTGGTTGTTTGTTTCATTGTATGTGTGTGTTTGTGCATGTGTTTAATAAAGAATAATTTTGAAAAGCAGGTTTAGGTTGATAGCAAAAGTGAGAGGAAGATAGAGCTATCAATGTCACCTGCCACACACCCCCACACACAAATACTTCCTACCACAATTATACAAACACGTCCTGTAACAACATCCCCACCAAAGGCTATACCTTATGTGACTAAAGTGCACACACTGACATAATAATAGACAGCTGAATTCCTTAGTGTACATTAGCTGTGATTACTGGAGCAGAGTTTACATTAAGAATTACTACTGCAACAATGTGTTCTATGGTTTTGTACATATACAAAAAGATGTAGCCACTATCTTAACACCATACAAGATAGTTTCAATGCTCTAAATGTTACCTGTGCTCTATCAATTTATTAGTCTCTGTAGAAACCCCTGGTATCCACTGATACTTTCATTTCAGCCTAAAGTTTCATCTTTCCAAAGTATCATAATTGAAAGTGTGAAAGATCCAGACTTTTCCAGTTGGCTCCTTTCACTTAACCATATGCATTTAATTTATATCTTCTCTTGGCTTAATAGCTCATGTATAACTGTAGCAGGAAATCAGAAGTTACCCAGGTAAACTCTGAGGAAGTCAAGCAACCAGAGCCGGTATGGGCGTGGCCAGCTGGAAAGACCAGAGGATGAAGAGATGACTCAGCTCCTTTCTGGATCTGTAGCATAGTTAGGAAAGACTGCTCAGTGGCACTCTCCTGTGCACTGCTTCTTTTCCCCTTTGAATCTCCTTTGTACAGTGTTTTTAATAATAACTATTACCCGATTATATACATATAGCGGGCTGATAATTTCCGCAATATATAACTGTTTTGAACAAAACATTTTTACTATTTATACACTTTCGAGATTTAATTGTTAAAACATTTTATAGTCTATGCCTTAGAATTATAATAGGTGAAACAATTGGGTACTGTTTTAACAACCATCTAACAGCACTGCCCAGAATTAAGTATCTCTGTTAGATGGCTTTAGGTATGTAAATGAATGCTAATCGTCCAGAAGGCAGAAGGCCTAGGCTAAGGGAGCTATCAACCTCAAAGACTATATAGCCAGAGAGCTAGGGCCAGTTTGCAACATAAGGTTTCATTCCCTCATCATGTTTAGTCTCCTGGCAGCCCTGAAGAAGAGAACAAAGTTGCATGCAAAAACCCCCACAATGCACCTGTGCCTTCTCTAAGCACTCAGATCAATGCATATATCCTCTCCTCTAAAAACTGTCCCATTTCTATAAGCTTTAAATGTGGCAAGGTATGGTGGGATGGTGCAGTTGTCAAAGGTGCACACTACTAAGAGTGACAACCTGAATTCAAGACTCAGAGCTCCCATGGTAAAATGACAGAATTGGCTTCTATACTCCCTATTGCTGTGGGATAATGCTCTTGTACACTGAAAAGCTTTGTAACTCATATTAGTTTAATAAAATGCTGATTGGTCAGTAGCCAGGCAGGAAGTTTAAGCAGAGCAGCCAGACTAGATGAATTCTGGGAAGAGAAAAGGCCTAGATGCTGTCATCAGCCAGACACAGAGGAAGCAAGATGAGAATGCTGAACTGAGCAAAGGTACCAAGCCATGTGTCTAAACATACATAAGAAGCATTGGTTAATTTAAGTTTGAGAGCTGGTTAGTAATAAGCTAGAGCTACTAACTAGCTGAACATTTATAGGTAATATTAAGCCTTAGAGACAATTATTTGAGAATGGGCTGCTGGGTATTTGAGAGGTTCTGGCAGGACAGAAATTTCTGATTATATACTCTGTCTCCAGAGAAAAGACACACAAACACACACACACAAATAAAAATGTTAAAATCTTTAAAAATCTGAAGAATATTTTTAACTATAGCTATTTTATTTCATATGTTGCTTAACCACCTTTTAAAATTTTCTTTATGTAGCCTGAATTTTTCTGACCCATGAAGCCCATTGTCCAAAAGAAACTTTTCCACCCAGTCCCACAGGCACAGCTTATAAAATAATTAATCAGAGGCTTATATTAATTACAAGATATTTGGTCTAAGGCTCAGGCTCATTACCAATTAGCTCTTACAATTTGACTCAACCCATATCTATTAATCTATATATGGTCATGTAGCCCCATGGCTTTACCTACCTTCTATTACATCTTGCTCTTTGGTAGTCACCTGCAGCTTCTCCTTGACTCCGCCCTCCTTCCTCTTTATCTATGCGTGGATTTCCCACCTGCCTCAAGCTGCCTTCCCATAGGTGAAAACAGTTTCTTTATCAAAAAATGGTAACAAAGTACATTCATAGCATACAAAAAGACATCCCACATCATCTTTTTCCCTTCGTTGGGCACATCTAGTCCACACTTAAGACAAGCTTCTGGAACTTGACATTGTAAATTGCTTCCAGGAAGTGAATGCCTTTCCTATTTTGCCCCTGGTTTGTTAGTTTTGTGGGACTGTATATTAAACACTGGGTCACAGTATACTTAGTCTCTCTCTTCTTCCTCTCTCTCCGCCACTCCCCTCTCTCTCTCCAAGTTCTTACTATGTAGCCCAGACTGGTCCCAAATGGGGCAATCTTACTATTTCTTACTCTCAGTACTGGAATTAGAAATGTAGTCACCATGACCAGCCTGGTTCTTTTTTTTTTTTTTTTAATAAAGTCTCATTTTTTTTATCCATGTATCCCCTTGTTCAAACTCCCTTCCCCCTTCGACCCCTCCCAATCACTCTCTCTTCTCCCCATCTCCTCATCTCCTCCCCTGGAAAGGTAAGAGGTCTCAAGGTGGATTAGTTCAGCATCCACTCCAGGCAAGTCCGCTTTCCTCATTCCAACATCAAGACTGGGTCAGGTGTTCCTCTGGAGGGAATGTCAGCCGGTTCTTTATGTGATGTTACCCACTTTCATCACTCAAACTTCTAGCCTTCTATCCAAATGACTTTTGACAGTATTCAAAAACTAAATCTCTCAAGCCATATGATCTGCACTTACAATATGGTCACCTTAATATCTGATGACTGAATTGAAGACAACTCCAAAAATACTCTTCAGCACTAGAGAGATGGCTCAGAAGTTAAGCACACTGGCTGTTCTTTCAGAGAAACAGAGTTGGTTCCCAGCACCCACCAGCAAGGTAGCTCATAACCAGCTATAACTCCAATCCTAGGAGATCTGGCAGCCTGATCTGGCCCCCAAGAACACCAGGCATATATGCTGTACACAAACATATATGCAGACAATGAACTCATATACATAAAATAACAATAAAGGGAAAATTATATTAAATACTTCCAGCACCTTCAGCATTACTGCAGTATCCCGTGGGGACACCAGATGAAAGATACTAGTAACCCTTTATTAACTAAAAGATGTTTAAAAACAAAACAAACAGACAATAGTAACAAAAGCAGCAAAACACTTCTCAATATAATTTTTAAGCTTTGAAGGGGAGCACACTCTATAGATGTTAGTTCATGAACAGTTTCCTTTAATGGCAAAGAATTTAGTAACTACATCATATTAATAAGCAATACCAGTCTTTCTTCATAGGAAATATGACATAATATTATCCGATTACTGGGATAAGGTTGAACCATAACATAACCATTAAAAATTCAGAATTTAAAGAAAAACTATAACAGAATATTTCTCTGTGTGTGGTAGGATCACTCATAATTTTCCCTTATTCTTGCTGCTTTTATGTATTTTCTATATTTCCCCAAAAACAAGATTACATCTGAAGTTAGAGAGACTACAACAAATATCATTTGAAGGGCAAACAGGGACATGGTGAGGCTGTAGAGATGGTTCGGTGGATAAAGACACTTGTATTTGCAGAGAACCTGGGTTTTGTTTCCAGCAACTACACTGTATTTGCAGAGAACCTGGGTTTGGTTTCCAGCAACTACTCATCAGTATTCTGCACTGCAAGTAATACAGTGGGCAACTCCTATTGTTACATCATTCAATGCTTTGCTGTCTGTAAAGACACAAAATGCGCTGCTCCTGGGATTGGAACCACTCCTGGATCAAAAAAACTAGTGGGAAATAAAAAGAGCAGAACTCAGATGAGAGAAAGCATTTCATTAACCGTAGAAAGGTGAAGGAATAAGGAATTGGTCAAAATGCAGATAACTGGTATAGAATGTTTATAAGATTTTTATGACATCTTCAAGTATATTCACTCTTGTGAATCCTTCTTCTTTCTCCCATATCCCCTTCTCCTTCTTGCATTCTTCTATGTCCAATAGCTTCATATTCACACACACACACACACACACACATGTATATGAAGTTTTCCTTTAAATCTTGAATTTTTAATGGTTATGTTATTGTTCAACCTAATCCTAATAATGAGATAACATTATTTCATATAAACTTTCCTATGAAGAAAGACTGGTATTGCTTGTTAATATAATGTAACTACTAAATTCTTTACCATTAAAGGAAAACTGTTCGTCTCTCTCTCTCTCTCTCTCTCTCTCTCTCTCTCTCTCTCTCTCTCTCTCTCTCTCTCTCTCTGTGTGTGTGTGTATGTGTGTGTGTATGTGTGTGTTTATGTGTGTAAACATTTCAAGCCAGGCTCTAAATATGAGAGAAAACATGTAGTACTATTTATCTGAAGTCGTGTTACCTTGCTTAATGTAATATTTTCCAGATTCATGTATTTCCCCACAAATATGATTTCATTTTTCTTTACATTGAATAAAATACCATTGTGCATAGTATCATAATTACATGATTCATTCATGTACTGATAGACAACTAGCTATGTGGTTCCACTGTGATGCTATTACAAATAAAGCAGCAATAAACATGGATGGACAAAATATCTGTGAGGTGGAATGCACACAGTCCTTTGGGTATTTGACTAGAGGTGGTAGCACTGGATCATATAATAGCATTACTTCTTTCAGTTTCTGATAGCCTTGCACACTGACTCCACAGTCACTCCAACAGTTCACACTCACTCCCACCAGTAACACACAGGGCTGTCTTTTCCATGGCATCGAGCATTTCTTCCTCTTTGTTTTTTGGTGGAGGCCATGCTGACTGAGGTAAGATGAAATCTCAGAGTTTTAATTTGGATTTGCTGGCAGCTAAGAATATTAAACACTTTTTAAAAGTATTTATTGGCTATTTGAGCTTTTTCTTTGGAGAACTGTCTGATCATTTCATTCATGGATTTACTGATAGTTCTGTTATTTGATGTTTAACTTTTGCAGTTCTTTATATATTCTAGATATTAATACCTTGTCTGGCAAAGATCTTCTCCCATTCTGTAGGCGATGAACAGAGCAGACAGCCTACATATATTTTAATGTGCTAATCACCTTCTGCTTCTCTATATCTTTCAGCTTATGACCCTCTTTAGCACAAATGTCATTACATTGTTATCAAAGAAAAATAGAAACTCCTCTCAAATAATCATTAGACCTGAGAAGAAACATTTGATCACAGAAGTCAAAGCCTTCAACTCTAATTCAGTGAGGCCATTTTCTTGATATTCCTGAGCCATAGCTGAAAATGGACACACCAATAAAATCTAAAGCCAAGACTCAGCCAATAGCTTCACACAATACTACAGGAAGGCTTATTCATTCTGCCCTTTCCTACAGGATCAGAGTGGAAGCCATGATAAATGAACCTGGCACAGCTGTCAGTCACTACAGAAGAAAACCAGCTCTACCTCTGGTGTGCCTTTCTCCAAACTCAAAGTATTTGCCTCACAATATTAATGTACACCTCATATTAGTAATAACGTATGCCATCCATTTAAAAGCACACGATCCTCCCCTGCACAACACACAGCTCCTGCCACTGCTGAGACTCTGCCTCCACACCATCTTTACAGATGAAACTTCCAACTAAAGTATGTGTCGTCTACACATTTCAGTTACCAGATAATGCTAGGAGGCAAGTCGTAGCCTAAAGAATTCAATAATGGACAGTGGCAAACCACTTTACCAAATCAGAAGCACTGGACTGTTTATGTAGACACACAAACATGCCAAAACTCTCAAGGGGCAAGGGAGGAGCAGAAACAGTGTGTGTTAAGGAAACTTATATAACTCCGAGTCAGCCAGCAGGGGATACAGGGTCCCCTTTGAGGGCTCTTAGTAGCATTAATAAAAGAACCTAAGAAGGAAACACAAGGACAACTTTATAAGAGTTAAAAATAAAAGCCACAGGAGAGCAAGCAGCAAAGCTCAGCCACAGCCTAGAGGAGGAGGAGAATGAAGGAGTGGAGGAAGAACACTAGCGAGTAAGCAGCAGGACCAGGGAGCTTGAGAAAGAGGAAGACACAGTGAGAGAGAGAGAGAGAGAGAGAGAGAGAGAGAGAGAGAGAGAGAGAGTGTTAGGGGGAGTATGATAAAAAGAGAAAGAAGGGAAAAGGCACTGCTTTACTGAATAGTTCAGAAAAGCTGGCAGACCTAAGACCTAAGACTTGGCTGTAGTCCTTAAGCTTCTCCCCTAGGGGTATGGGATCTGGAATGGAGTACTACAGTATTTATTTTGAGATTATTAATGAATTATAATTAATAAATTATTCTGACTATCTCTTTAGTATGTCCACCTTCCCAGTGGTGACCCCTTAGCCAAAGAGACTGGACCAGCCCAACTGAAATGTTGGAACCACACTCAGGCTAGGGATTCTATTCTCTTATCCAGGAGTCTTTCTACTCAAGTGTTATATTGTAGCTCAGGACAATGACAAATAAAAAGAAGTCAAGCATCATAAGGCATTTTCAAACCTAGTAAGGGTTACATACTGAGTTCTAGACCTCTATGACTCCCAGAGTACGTGAGCATAACCAAAATGTATCTGGAACATACCTGGAATATTTAAGATTGGAAAATGACAAAATAAGGTGAAAGAGCAGTATGTGAGGCCATCTGTACAACACAGCACACATGAAGAACAAGGTCATCTGATCAGAGCCAGCTATGATTTCAAATGAAGTAAAACACTGGGGTAGAAGAGAGACTAAGAATTGCCTACACCCAGCTTAGAGAAGGAAAAAGATCCAGAGGGATGCAGATCCAAAAGTAAGGTCACTTACACAAAGTGATCTCCCCCCAGTCCCAGAAACTTAAACAGTGCTTTCACAACCTGAGGATTGGGAGACAGGAGCACAGTGTTGAAGGAAACTTAACTTTCCATTAACCATGTAAGTCTTTGTTTATTTCTGATACTTTTTTAAGATTCCCTATATAAACTGAAATAACCCAAAGTACCCAAAGTACATATTCTATCCTCACTGCAGAAGCCAGGGGAAGTAGTTCAAATGAGAACAGAATAGACGGAAACTCAGATATGGTTTATTAATGAAGTAGATAACAAAAGCAGATAAAGTTAAATATTTTTTTAAAAATTTCAAAAAATCCTAGAGATTAAGCAAATTTTTAAGAAGGCAAATTAAAAAAAAAATGGTCAGAATAATATACAAACATACAAATTTCCAAACGGACAAAAGGAAAAGGGTCAGATGAAAGTATAATTCCAGATGGTTATATGGTTCCCAAAGCCCAGACCCTTTCCTATTTTCTCATTTAAATGTCCAGAGACCACTTGCTCCTTCTGCACCACAAGCCTTGCACGAGAGTACTAGATTCTATGTATGCTGCCTATTTTTCTGGATTTCTGTGACAGAGCTTATGACTCAGCTACTGCTCACAGAACCATTGGCTGAGACAGCAGGCACTGTCTACCCTGTAATGGTTTCATTTAATTCCCATAACACTTAGCATATCCCAGTTACTCCAGTAAGAACTCAGGAGTTTGAGAGGGTAATGGAAGAGCACCATTGCATAGTAACTGATGATGCCTGAATCCAAAGCCAACTCTATGATTGTGATCCAGTCTTAGACACAGAGCCCGCTCTCTGACTTCAATGCATAAAAGGCCAGACAGACAGGATGATATAAAACATGAACATACCTGAGCTGCCAGGCCCATACACTTACATTTCTTAAGACATTGTGTATGAAATAATAATAGTTCACTTCAATTTAATTGTATAAGGATCACTAAATTCTATTGTATTATTATTAATATTATTATTATTATTTGGGTTGAGAGATAGCACAGTCTGTAAAGTAAGCACATTGCAAGTATGAGGCCTAGAACCTATGCTAAAAAAAAAAGTCAGATATGATGATGCACGTTTATAATCTCAGTGTTAGGGAAGGAAAAACAAGCAAATCCCCGGGACTCTCTGGCCAGCCAGCCTAGGATAGCTGGAGAGTGCCAGTCTTAAAGTAAAGTGAACAGTTCTTAAAGAACAGCACAAAGGCTGACCTCGAGCCTCAACAAGTACATGCTACACACACAGACATGATTTAACAAGAACCACTTAAATTTGCTTTTTGAGTACACTAAACATGTACAAACTTGCACATACATGGACAGTTTGGGAACCATTCAAGGAGTGCTTTCCACACAGATAGAGTGCAGTGATATTCCATATTAGCACTACTCACAGAAAAATACCATGTGTTTAAAACCATGTAAATTTCTGGAGCAAAATACAATATGGGAGATAGGTGTCCTGGAGTGTTCTAAAACATCCTGGCATATCCTCAAATATCCTAGAGTATCCTAGAGCACCTTTTCTAAACCCCTGTTTAATTCAAACAATCCTGGCACTTTCTTCCTAACCTGAGGAAGAGAAACAAACAAACAAACAAATAAATAAATAGAAAGATAAGTAAATAAATAAATAAATAAATAAACGAATAAATGAATAAATAAAAGAAACTAGAACAAGAAGCACCTTAGAGTTGAATAAATCATATGCAAAGAGATCATAAGGGATTAGAACCAACTTCTCAAATATTGTAACTGTTCAGAAGAATCTTCCAGGAGGAAGAGACAAGTCTGTGACATTCTATACTATGTATAGAACTCTGAAAGATGGTGTGTAAAACAAAATATTCAATCAACCCTTGCAGAAGTTTTCTGGATGAACTCAGACTCAGATGTCAGGTCCCTTCCTGAGTACTCAGCAAGGATATCGAGAGAACAACATACCCCACCCATGAATTCTGCATTAACTCCAAACAAAAACAACTCAACTTTTGTGCCAGAGCCCTGGGCCAGGAAAACAGGTAAGGAGAGGATGTCTAGCTCTCAGGGAAAGTCGGCATTAGTGACGGCTTTGTGAAGAGCCTGCACACTGTCATGCATGACGTTAACCTAGCACTCGGAAATCAAAGCTGATAAACTATAACACTGAGGCAGCCTGGGCTACATAGGAAAAATCTCTTTCAAACAAACAAATATTATTTTGGGTGAGGGAACCCTCCAATAGCTAAGGAAGCACCGGACTAAGAAACTGCAAGACACTTCTGCATTGTAACATTAAAATAGATGTGATAAAAATCAACTCAATCACACTTGAAAATTATAAGCCTTTGGTGAAATAGCCCCTACTATATCATCATTCTGGCCATGTGAAAGCTTATAAAGCAGTCTCTGTCTAAAATAATAGAGCAAGAAGGCCACAGGACTATGGGCATGGCATAAAGCATTTTTGCTTTGCCTAATATCAAAAGTGAAGGAAAGTGACATGGGGAAGGAAAGTGAATAATGTGAACAGAAACTATGGCTGGGACCTGCAGCCAAGCAAAACAGATAAGTATACAAACTAACTGCACAGAAGAAAGGGGGCAGAGCCATGAATCTGGGTTGTGCAAATCATTGTTTTAACAAGGGAGTAGGCAATAAAAGGAGGAAGAGGCAAGAATGACTTAAAAACTAGACAATAGTTGTCATGTGAAATTCTGATCAATAGCATGCTTTGTCTACATCATGGTGCAATTCTGCCAGTCATTTTGTTTAAAAGTCTACTTAAGCCACATGACTTTATTAGAAAATAACTAATAGAAAAGACTCAAAGATTCATGGTGAAATTAAAAAGGACAAACAATTCCTTTCTCAGTAATAAGAAGTCTTAGACAACTGGAGAAAATCAGGAGATATTTTATGTGAGACAAAAATAACTGAGGTGCTTGGAAGTAAAAACCCAACAGATCCTGGAAATACAAGAGTGGCTAAGTATATCCACATGGTAAGCAGAGTCCTTCCTACTTCCAGAATTTTGCAATTTACTTGGCTTAGGAAGCAGCTGTCAGAGAACTGAGTTATACACAGTGAAAATTGGGAACAACTGCCCATTAACAACTGATAAGGGGACTTGGAGGGAACAAACAAACACATTAGTAAGTAGTTCCCGAAATGAGTCTGCTGCAGATTACAGGACACAAATATTGTCTACTTATAAAATCCCCAACACTCATCCAGGATTGTGTAACTGCACACTTTATAGTCAGTAACAGAGCTCCCAAATTCTGTGTGCTGCTGAGGCAGACGTGAGTACACAGTGCACAACAACAGAACACACGTAATGCCAACCTGACAAAGATATTGTCATTCCAAATCCTGTAGCTTACACAGTGCAGGCCAGCAGGAGACCAGTGCCATCTAGAGGCAGAGGACAGGAAGCTTCAGGCTACAAAATTGGTCATCAAAGAGTATTCTCTTTTATTTCCATTTTCAAAAGATTAATGTCTAGCAAATTGTATTTATAATACCTTTTAAAATAAAAGCCACACAAAACTTATTCCAGGGGCATATTAACGTATTAAAGTTCCAGGTAATTTTCCCCTGCAATTTCTGAAGGGATAACTGTGTCAGAAGACAATCACAAGCAAACAGGAAGACAAACACACAAACTTAGCTTAGCTCTGTATCAGGAACTCACTAGATCTGTACAATGCCAACAATACTCTAAGAGGCTAGAGCAAAGGCTTGGAAATAAAGATACAAAAGCAAATATAGTTAGTAATAGAGAGAAATTGGTTTAGGATAGGCACACCAGAGGTGTCAAAACATCCAAGAAATGCTGAAGCAGAAGATCCAACTGAGCCAAGGAATCAAAAATTTGCTTAGGGAAAACAGCAAGATACTGTTTTAAAAGAAAAAACAAACAAACAAAAGCATTTTAGGTTGACTGCTATGGTTTGAATTTTAAAAGTTCCCCCAAAGACTCGTCTGTAAAGGTAGGCCCTCAGCCTGTGCTCACTCCTGGAAGATAGTAAAGGAAGACCTGTTGTTGAGGCTTGTTCTTAAAGTCCAACCCCTCGGTCTCTCTCCCTTTGTTCTGCATCTACCACAAAGTGAGCATCCCCACCCCCCACATTAGAAATTCCCACCAGGATGGACTGTGTCACCATAGGCCAAAGTCAACAGGACCAAGTGACCAGAGACTAAAATACACCCTTTCTTCAAATGTTGACGTATCTTAGGGATTGTTATGATAACAAAATGCTGGCTACTACCTTAACTGTGATAAGTATGTCATACTAATACAATGTTTTTATGAGAGGAAAACCAGTGTCAGGGATTTCAATAGTTCTCTTTATTGTTAGCAACATTTCTGCAAACAAGTATCTATGCTATCATAAAAATGCTATTCATATAATGAATATGGAAATGATATACTTCTGTATCAGCAAGATACAGAAAGAATCAGATCCCCACCAGTCACATCAAACTCTTACTGTGAATGAAGATGGATGACCATGATTTTCTATAGTTTCAACATTAGCAAAATTCTCTGTGTACCACCAGGACCTCCAGAGCAAAGACCATCACCATAATGCCTTCATCACCATAAGAAGCACTGCAGATCCTTCATGCCATTTTTACTAATAGCTTGATTAACATAGAACTATCTCAACAAGCACACACTTAGTAAAACATCGCATCTCAGAGTTGAAAGTTTTAACTGTACTACACAATTAACATTAAACACTACACTAAAAACACATTCTATTCCTCATATTATCTACTGCCACCCTTCTATCTTCATTCAGGGAAATAAAAATGTTCATCCTGCCTTTTTCCTGGAGAACAGAAGCCATCCAATAGAAAACCTCCCAGAGTGTAGTCCTCCATCCCCTTCCATAACCCTTCTTGTCTTTGATAGAGCCAGACTTCAATCTCTCATTCTTACTAGATCTTAAAGAAGGTAATTGCTCTTTGAAATACATTTTTCCTCTGCATAGGCTCTGCCTCCTAGATACACTTTATATCATCACTGTGTCCTTAAAGTACTTGCTAAGTGCTCATGTCACTTCTATGCCCGCTACCCCTCGTCTTGCTCTTCATCTCAATAAACACATTCAATTCTTCTCTCTAAACAAGTAAGCTAAACAAATGAAAACTGGCTCTTAGGCCAGATCATGCTCCCCAGTCACATGTCCACAGTTAGGGCTCAGTCCTTTGCCATCTTCCTCAAAGCTCCTCTTTCCCTCTACTGTCACTATGTATTTGTAATCCATAAGCCTCATGCTCAGCTTTCTGTACTCTTTCATCTGCACATTGGGCGCGAGATAAATGGCTCCATCTCATAACTCCAGCTTTCAACTGTGAGCCAATACCACTGAATTTGAATGCCACATGTTCTTGGGAACCTTATCTAAACAGCACTTCACTCCAAAAGCTGTGCTGGGACCCAGTACACACCCACATATAGGGTGTGTCTATGTGCAAACTCTAGTTAAACATAGCTTAGGCTCAATTCTCTTTCCTGTTCCCACCATAAGACATACTTCTTTTGTAACCCTTAATTCTGCAAATGGTACCAAGAAAACAAGGGTAGGGCTCTTACTTTTCCTTTTCTCCTTACACAAAAATGATGAAATCCAGTCAATTCCACCTCCTTCAAGTATCTTTGTACCTATCATCATGCCATCTCCTTGATCAGGCCTGCACTCCAGTCTCTTGGGATGTAACTATTTTCTCATATGCCTCTCTAGCACCAATCTTACATGTTGGTGTTGCACTCTGCATACTACCCCAAAAGGTCAACTTGATTGTCTCACTCCTATTCTTCAAAACTACTGAAGACTTCAACTTTTTTAACTTTAGTTCAAATGCCTGGAGAGTTAAACAGAAAGCCCTTCATAAAGTTACTCATGCCTCCCTCTGTACCTCCATCACTGTCATCTCTTCATATGCCAGGCACTGCAAAATACACATTCTAGGGATACGGCACAATTGTCCTGTTCTGATGCTGTTAAATATGCTACTCCTAATACCTTTTCTGCAATATTTTGTTCAAGATTCTCCAAAATACCTTTGTTTACTTTTAAATCAGAAGGGATTTCTCATTTATATGTGCTGACCATCTTTCTCAGCATGCTAGTTGCTTGGTATGGAGCCTGTAGCTTGTTTCTCTCTCACAAGGATATGAACAAGGAAGACCTTCTTATACACCAATCCTGGTCAGGATAAGTTCCCATGAACATGTGCCATCTAAACACAAAAGCAAACTATATCCAATTCAGCCTATGATTAAATAGATGACCTCTGAGCCCCAGACAGAGTAGTCATATAGAGAGTAATAGATATCAACAGTAAATACTACCTCATCAATTAATCCTTGGCTCAGAAAGAAATTAGTAAGAAGCCCAATGAAACAGAATCACATGGACATATCTCACCACATGAACTCCCAGGTCTTCACATCCCATGAACACAGCAAGCAAATTCAATTATATTATTCAAATCTGACTAAAGCAGTTCAGTAAATATTAAGTATTCAAATCACTCCAGAGGAAGGACTGAGATATCTTTTATTAAAGGGATAGCAGATTCATCTAAGTAGATTTGAGCTGCTAATTTCCCTGGATTTTAATTTCCTTAAACAACTGGGATTGCCTGCTTTTCACTGGGGAGGACTTGTATTTGAAAGGACCAGTTAAACACTACTCTGTCCTCAGGTCTCTGTGGGAAGTCCATTCTCGCTTCAGCTAATTGATATCGAACCAGCTTTGTCTTTCCTAGAATTTTCTGTAATGCACCACATGCCAATTAATCAAATTACAGAGATGAGCACAGGGGAGGAATGATGCACTGAAACTGTGTATTGTAAGAGACAGACTTCATTCTCTCCCTGCTGCTACCTTAATTCCTCTCCCTGAGAAGAGACTTGGTGGCAGTGGAGTAAGGGAAAGAGATCTGAAATAGGCCACATTGTAAGATGCTGTAACTGGGAAACAATGACTGCCAGAAAGCCAATCCAATCTTGTGTGTCAGGATATCCAACTTCATTGAGGTAACCAGCTTCCACTGGACACTATTCTAGTCACAAGATCTACCCAAATCTTCCAGCTTCTATAATACAAAACTCAACTTGAATAGTCAGATCCTAAAGTAAGAGACCTGAAGATATGTTTCAGGTTCAATGAAATTTTCAGGGAGGCAGGTTCACCAAACATGACTCCATAGAGCTGTTTTCTTGAAATGAGCTGAGGCTGTCCTCCATGTAGCACCAATAGGAGTTCCTGTACCCAGGCCTCCTCAGAGATCCTGCTTCCAGGAATCCACAAATGTGGTGAATTGTCCTCTCTGCTTTTATTAATTCTCACGTACACTTTTCAGTATCTTTCTCTCTTGAAGGTTATCCCAGGGATAAGGATGGGAGAACGTTGCTCTGGCCTACACATAGAAAGCACAAGAAACTCTAGTGCATTAAAGAAAGGAAATTACAGACAACTGTACAGAAAGAGCAAGCAATATTTAATGTGTGTACATGCTGAGATAAAAAGCAAGTATGGTACCTGAAGTGATGATTCAGTCATCCACCTGTGCCTACAGTCCAGTGCTAGGGAAATAGGAGGATCTAGACTCGGGCTTTGCCAGTCAGAGTCTAGCCAAATCAGTAAGCATTAGGTTCAATGGGAGACCATGTCTCAGGGAAAAAAAAGAAAAAGTGTAGAGCATCACTGAAAAGGGTATCTAATGTCCACGTCTGTCTTCCACAAGCACACACATGTATATGTACATACATACACACATACACACACACACATACACACTTCTGTATGTACATATGTAGAAATAATAAAAAATAAGTAAAAAGTAACAATCAATAATAGCAACAACAAAACACCACATCCCCATACACAACACAGTTTAAAAGAGAAAGGAACACCCATTCTGCTTCCACCTCCAGTAGATGGGAGTAAATTGTGGTGATATATTGTATATTTAATAAAAATAGTCTAGAATATCAGAGGACAGAGCCAAACCATGAAAGTCAGGGAGTGGTGACCCACGCCTTTAATCTCATCACTCCAGGATGAGATCCAGTTGGATCTCTGTGATCCAACAACCAGACAGTGGTAGCACACACCTTTAATTCAAGATCTAGGAAAGCTGAAGCAGGAAGTAAGATATATGGGTGGAGACAGAGGGGAGAGAAGCTTGCCACTTCCCTTGTCTGCTAAGGAAGGAGAACCTTGGAGTTCAACCTGAAAATAGGTCTGAAGAGTCAGTTAGATGAGAACTGACTGTGGTTAGTCCTTGTCTCTCTGATATTTCAGCTTTTCTCCACTATCTGGCTCTAGATTTTTATTATAATAACAAATAGAATCTGTGCAATAATAAATACATAGACCCACAACTGAACACTATGCAGAGGGTGAGAGACCTTGGAACACTCAGCCCTAAATGAGATATATCCATCAAATCCTCCCCTTGGGACCTATGAAATCTCAGAGAAGAAAAGGTGAAAAAATTGTAAAAGCCAGAGGGGATAGAAAACACCACGGAACCAAGACCAATACATACATGAACTCAGAAACTGGCAGCATTCATAGGGCCTACACAGGTCTGGGCCAGATAGGGTCCCAGCCTGAGAAGGGAAATGGACATATGTCCTCATCTTTAACTCAGAAGCTATAACTGATAGCCACTTCCAAAACAATTTTTAAAAATTTTCTTTGATCTTTTTTTTAATTTAATTTTATTTTTATTATTATGAACAAAGAAGTCACACTTTCTATCCTTATATATCCTTATTCAAGGTCCCTTCCCTCTCCCACCACATCAGGTCATTTTTTCTTCTCCACAACTCCCCATCCCCTCCCTGGGCAGGCAGCAGGCAGTCCCATGGTCCCACTGTCCCAATATTGCTTAGTTCAGCCTCCACTCCTGGCAGATCCAGTTTTCTCCCAAATTAGTTTCTCTAACAGAATCTCACTGGGCATACAAACCACACTTAAGGAAAGGCCTCATGCATAGCAGTAGATTGCCAACTGAATGAACTCAGTGGCATTTTTGAAGGTTCTTTGTCAGGGTGGTGGTGGTGGTGTTTTGTTTTGGTTTGGTTTTGGTGTTTTTGTTTTTTTTTTAATCATACATGTCTTATTCATATTGATTATTTCCAGTTTTGTGTTTTTATGGAATTTCTGTGTGTATGAACAAGTGTCTGAAGAGAGAAAACTTAGCTCAAGAAACCCCATTTTGCATTCTAGTTGCTATTTTATACAAAGGT
Organism: Sigmodon hispidus; assembly: GCA_004025045.1. Lineage (NCBI taxonomy): Eukaryota > Metazoa > Chordata > Mammalia > Rodentia > Cricetidae > Sigmodon > Sigmodon hispidus. Next base: position 45,520 of record PVIH01011710.1, on the reverse strand, counting down.
AAAATAAAGTTTAGTTTCTCATTTCTGGCAGGGAGGGGTGCTGCCTAGGTCTGGAAGAAGAATGGTCATGCCTGATCAGTCCTGGGAAAAGAATAGACCTAGCAGGGGACCTCCCCAGTTCTGAGAGAAGAATACCTGCCCAGCTCTGGGAGATCAGTCAAGACATCAGCCCAGGTCTGGGAAAGGAATAGATTCTCGATTGATTAGTTCTGGGAAAAACAAGCCATCCCAGGTAGGGACCAGATGGGGTCCATCCAGGTGAGGTTCAAAGAAACTCTGGGGCAGAAAGACCCTAAACACAAGCCAATCAGTAGCACATCAGCACCCTGTCTCCAAGCAACCAACTTTGTTGTAATTTCTGCCTATAAAAGATCCCTTGTAACCAAAGTCAGGAGCTACTTCTTGCTCTGATGTCACAGAAGCCTGAAGTGTGATCCTTGCCTGGCTTGTATTGCCCTGCCAATAAACCTTGCTCTTTGCATTCCAGACATTTCTGGCTTCTATGGTCTCTCTGTGGATAGAGCTCTAGACACAACATGTCTCTGCACCTATATGTGTTCCTTGTGCTTTTCCTTGGCTCTTTTTCTGCTGTTTGTTCTGTCTCAATCTTGCTTGCTTGTTTTTATCGTCTTACTATTTTTTGATCCCTGTTTGTATTCTAATGAGAAAAAAGCAGTTGGGATCTGGGTGAATGGGGAAGTGGCAAGAATCTAGAAGTTGGCGAAGAGGAAACCATTATCACAACATATTATATGAAAAAACTATTTTCAATAAAACAAAGATTATAGGAAAAAAGGAAGGAAATAAGGAAGGAAGAAAGGAAGGAAGGAAAAGGTGGTGAGATCCCGAGGATGCCTGAGCTCCTCCTATGGGTTTTGTTGTCCTAAAGAACCACAATCAACATTAATAAACTCCAAAGCCTTGAGACATATTTAGAAAGCTCAATATCCACAATTCTGAATAAAACTAACAGCAGATCTTCAATGGTGTCCTGTATTGGATGCAGGTTCCAAACACTAATGGAGCCTTTCAATGATAAATCACAACTAGTACAGATGACTCATTGTGGATGAATTTGTTGTAGCTTACTTGATAAATCCTATAATACATATTAACATATGACAGAATCCATATCTAACAATCTGAATCTAAAATGCTATTTTTGTCACCAGAGTTCAAATAATAATTTTAACCATTTTTGCCAAAGCAAGACAATGTATATTTTACACAGTCCTGCCACAAGGACACATGAAAAGATGCAGCACATCCTGAAAACAGAAAAAATCAAGGTGACTCAGTCATTGGGCTTTTACCTTATTTAGGAGTTAATGACCTTAAAAAAAATGAAAATTTAGAAATCATTAACTGAGAGAATGAAAATCCATTTTTCCTTAAAACTCATCTTCTTACTCAGAATCCTTAAGGTAAGAATTTGCCTAGCATAGTCTTTCTTTAAGACTGGCTCACAAATCCTAAATAAAACAAACAACAAATTATGTAAATTCCAAGACTTAACAGAGCTCCCAGGATCAGCGTGTACTGGATATGCTTAACTCTCAGTCCAGTGGGATAAAAGTATCCCCACTACCAGGCCAGCCTGAGGCTGGCAGGAGAAGCCTCTCACCTATCAACTTCCCAAGCTAAACATGTGAAACAATACCAGTCCATCCTTGCTAACAGCATCAGGTATATGTACTAAACAAAAAGATGTGGTCCCCTGCAAAGTGTGAAGTCTATTGTCCAAGAGTGCAAGAACACTGTGAAAATATTTCTGCCACTTTCACACTTCACTTAGGCTAGTAGAAAAGACACTGTTACAGTATTTATATAGACTCAATACAACCTAAGGACACTTTCTTGGCCTTATGTAGCAGCAGAATGTGACAGCCATTTTCTTGACATCTTGGAGGAATAAGAAGAAAAGACTCTCAACTGCTTCTTTTGATGCTATTGCTGGCCCTGGAGCACAGGTGCTCACCATTCAGTATATCTTCTGGTCTCTCATTATTCTATGTACTAAGAAGCATCACTGAGGAAACCTACATACTAATTATACCCAGAAACTTTAAATTACTATTCACAACAAATATGTTTGTTTCTCTAGGTGTGGCTTCAACCCACTTATTGGACGAATAACAGCTGTCTCCCAAAATGTGTCTAAACATTATGGCAAAGGAATATACCCACTTTGCCAATTATTGCTTTACTGCTTCTCAAACATCAAGTAATCCTTCTTTGCCTGCTCTGTGAGACCCTGGTGGGCCCTCGAAACATTTTTCTTTTGCCAGTTGACATAATGAAAAGCAGTCAGTAGAGGCTGCTGGAGAGACATCAGAAAGGAAGAAATTCTAAGTCCTCCAGGCTACTTTGTTCTACGTTGCAGTGAGGGGAAGCAGAGGTATTGGGCTTTTCCAATGGCTCCCCAGAGACCAGCAGTTTCCTCCAGTCCCTCTCTATCATTCGTGTAGCAATATTTCTTGTAGGCAATCCTCCCAAAACAGCCTTTGCTAAAAAAGTTATTTTCATCAAATTTTTAATAGTACACTTTCGCTGATAAACTTACTGTGTGATTTCTTCCTTCAAAGTTGGGCCCTGGCTACACTTGCTCCTCTGGGAGGAAAAATAGTTCTAAGAATCTCTGACCAGAAAAGTAGACACATGAACCACCATGGTATTTAAATATATTAGTCGTCATCTTTTGCAGAGTGCAAACTGACAGTGTGAAGTGAAGAAGACATCCAAGTTCTGTACCTACTGACAGTCTCTCTGTTCAGGATTCTTGTCAACAAAGGAGACACAAAGAAGACAGTCTGGAAGCCCTCAAGGAACCTATTAATTTGGTGGGAACACCAGGGATAAAGAAAGAGATATTTCAATACAGTAAGCTACACAATGCAATAGTGAGCATCAAGAGCTCATGAATAAGGCTACATGGGTCTCAGGCTAAAAGGCTATAAAATTCATCTTATGACAATCAACAATGCATTATCTGCAAAAGCGCTATGACATAGGAAAGACTGGTCTAATCAAAAGTACCTCCAAATTTCTGTCTTTCAATAATAGGTACTACCCAAATCACATGAGCTATGGGTTAGTATTTCTGTGATCAGTAATTTCACTATTTAGAGAAAAAAAGTACATAAAAGTATGGGTAAAGGGGAAAAAATTAAAGACAAGCTGTGTCTAGTAAGTGTGTCTTTGACAAGAGCCTTGCCTGAAAGATTTTTAAAGAAGAGATTAGAGAAATGTGGTGACTATAATCTATCAAGGCGAAATTAAAATGCCCTCAATAAAACTCCTCCACATGAGGCTATTAAGGAAACCTAATAACCACACAGTGAAAAATAAATAACCATCATTCACTAAAAGACAGAGAAGTGATTTGGGCTGAAAGCAGAAATAGAGAGAGTAACTTTGTCTCACAGTAAGACTCACAGTGGCGAAGCTCAGAGAGAGGAGGCCAAGAATAGGAGGGTTCTAATGAACCATCTGGAATGAAGCAACAGTATCAAAGCACAAGAGAAACTAATAATGGCTGGCAGTGGCTTCCTACAAGGAATCTATACTGGAGGCCAGAGAGGTGTTTAAATGAAGGATATATACGCCACTATGCTTCAGAAGGGTACACTCCACTTGAAATCATGACAGCCAAGGGGTACAACTGAAAGAATAATGCCTTCTACAAGCTCTTACCTGCAGAAAATGGTCAATGACCATGATTACTATTTAGAAAGTAGTGAGTGGTATATGGATTTAACAGAGACATCTTGATGAAGTGTCATCTCAACAAAAGTGTTCTGGTTAAAATTACATCAAAGTTTTCTTAGTATACCTTCCCATATCTCTCCTATAAAAGCATTTCTTTATTTCTATATCAATATTCATGAGTTATATGCTTATATTAAAATATTTATAACTTCCTCATAAATTGTGTCTCTATTTATTAAGACCTAAAGTTTTTATTCTTACACAAAAAAATAGGAATTTAAAAACATTCTAAAAACTAAGGCAAGCACATCTTTATAAATAAATAAATAATGCTTTATTTGTCAGGTGCAGAAATGGATTTAAAATACCATTTCTAACACTTGATGAAAGAAAGCAACCCAGCCGTCAAGAAAGTATCAAAGACAAACACAAGTAAATATAATTTTATAAAACTTGCTACACCACTGTCTTGGTTCCAGTTTTCCTGTAAGACCAATAATATCTTGTACTAAACAGAAAGATGAGAAACAAAAGAGATGCACACATTATTACATACAGTAATTTTAAATTATACACATAATAGGTTTTTGAAACTAATTAAGACAGAGTGGCCTTCAGCTGCACTGAACCTGGCCCAGCTATCTGCATGCACTTTAGCCTTCTCCAATAGGAAGCATTCAGTCCCCTTGGCCTGCTGGCAGTGGGGGGGCAGTGGAGTGAACCCAGCTGTTGGGTCTAGAAGCCTTCAGGGTCATGTGGTAGGAGGATGGACTTTATCTGTGGTAATGTAAAAGGGAGATGGGCCTTCCCAGTAGCATCTGTCTGGGTCTGGAGGCCTCTGCCCTGTCAGCCAGCCCAAAGGTAGCTTGTCCTGGAATCTTGTGCACCTGACACTGTCAAGATGGGGTCAGAAGTCGTTGGCTTCTTCCTGCTTGGGCCACCGGCCCTGGCACCTACCACCTAGATGTTTGCTGTTGGTTTGTTGTTTACTACGCAAGCGGGGGACAGCTTGGAGCCCACGTTCTGAGGTTTTTGCTGTTTTTTTCCTTGGTTTCTGTTTGCTGGACTCACTAATGACTTAGTTTGAAGTTGCCGGAACTTTGCAGTAGTCATAGCTGAGAGAGCAGCATGAGCTGTGCATGCATATCTGTGACCAATGTCATGGGAAACCTACTCCCTCCCCTGTTGGTTAAAGAGGACTGTCCCCAAGAAGGGCCAGAGCAAGTGACAGGAACAGCCAGGCAGACAACAGTGCCTCCAGCCCCACCCTGTCCTATGGACTGCCAGGGTTCCCAACTTCAGGCTGCAGCCATCAGGTCATACCCAAACCACACTTGCCGTGGCTAGCCTTCTCTGAGGACCGTACTGCAGGTCTTCCCTAGGAGTCCACAGTATCCCCAATAACTACCAGGAGTGGGCTTCTAAGATAGGGGGAAGTGGGGAGCTGCTAGCCAGGGCTGCGATGGTGGCCTGAGTGCAGGCCCAGCACCAAAAATACCTGAACAACACTAGCCTATGACTCCACCAGCTCTTGTCCCTGTCACTTATGGTGCATGGAATTAAACCTAGATCACACCAACGCAAGAAGTGTACATCCCTGGCCTGTGGGAACCAGATGCCAGGGGGAAACGTCTAGTGTAGAGAGGACAGTCGCTAACTTGGCCATGAAGCTGCATATGAAGTCCCATGAGGACATCAGTGAGTGTGTGACTGCAGTGATAAGTAGTTGTTCTCTGTATAAAACAAGCCCTAAGGCCTTACTGGGCAGAGCCTCACTGCTCTGCTCTGCCCTGCCGAAGCTCAGGGCAAACGCAGCCTCGTGAGTCTTGGCCCTGATATTTATGGATTAAAATGCAAGTATGTGAAGAAGAAGAAAAAAAAGACAGAGTGGCAAATCTCTTCAAATGGAATAAAACTTGGAAGCATGACTGCATATGTGCATGTATGGACTACTCTGAATACACCTCCCTCGGAGCATGCAGAGGGATGCAGACCAGCTGAGGGAACACAGGCTCTGCAGCCTTGACTGAGGCACACACTGCCAGGGCAGGCAGCTGGTAAAACTAGCCAGAGCATCTTCAAGCACAATGGGAAACAGAACAGCTTTAAGCACTGCTCCAGGTATGCATTTCTAATTAATATTTTTAATCAAACTACATTGACACAGGATTTGCATAATGGGCTCTCAGGTAGGTTTGTCAAATATGAGAAATTTGCCAATCTTTACAAAATAGTTTTAAAGTTACTAAACTGTGGTTCCCACATATCTTTTGTCTAAAAATCCTCATACAATCCTAAAAGTCGTAATATTCTGTCCAATGAGCAAAGACTGTAATGCTTATCTATACAGTCACCCCTTCTCCTGATACTCCATCTCCACTCCATCACTGTCCTAATTCTTTTTTGGAATGTCTATCATGTTTTTCATACCTACATCAGTTATTTAACTTGAAATCTGCATCTGTATATAATAAGACAAAGAACATAAACCACTTTGTAACAGCAGGTATCACTAGGCATAGTCTGGACAGTCATAAAATAGCAGTCTAGTGTATCACCAGTTGCTGGACTCTGTAGTGGGACTAAGCTGGTAATGTAAATATTTGTCTTGCATATGGGTTTAAGAAAAGCTGATTGGTCAAAGGCAAACAGGAAGTGTGGGCGGGGCTACCAGGCTAAGAAAACTGGGAACATCTCAGATGCCAGACACAGATGCCAAAGTAGCCGGAGCTGCCAGGAGCTGCAAAGGTAATGTTGCTCTGAGAAAAGGTATCGAGCCGCACTGCTGAACAAGATGGGTTAGATTGAGAGCACGCGCTAGCAAATTATATGTCTGGGCCTTAGGCCAATTAGCATAAAAATAATACAAGTATCTGTGTGACTCTATGGAACTGCGAAACTGCGGGTCTTTGGGTGTGGGGGGAACCTCTGGTCCAGGCCTGGAAAGTCTGGGCCAGAACCATTTACAACAGGAATCATTCGAGATATCAGTAGTAAAGCCTCATCCCTGAAGACACACACACACACACACACACACACACACACACACACACGCACACGCACACGCACACAAACACACACGTATGGCTGTACAAGCACACATGCACACACATACACATGCATGTACACACACACAGTTCATTTTAAAAATAAGGCCCATTTTATTACACTTTCTCCTCTTGGTGGACCTTACAGTCTTTAACTTTTTTTTTTTAAAAAAAAAAAAACTTTATTTATTTGCCTTGGTGTTTGCCTGGAACTGGAACTACAGACAGTTGTTAGCTGCCATGTGGGTGCTGGGAATCGAACCCGGGTCCTCTGGAAGAGCAGACGGTGCTCCTAACCGCTGAGCCATCTCTCCAGCCCCCAGTCTTTAACTTTTAAAGAAACAGGATTAAACTACAGAAAATAACCAAACTAATCTGTGCTGTGGTGGGAGCCATATGTGATTCCAAAACACTGTGAGTCTTATGATTACACTCAATATTGGCAATCAGCAGCATTACTAAATGTACTGATCTGCTTTTCTATTTACACATTCCTAGTCAAGCTGATCCTTGCTCACTGGCCAATCATATTATGATGTTCTTTTATAAGAAGTTCATTATAATGTTCACTTTTTGTTTTTGAAATCATAGTAAACTGTGCACATGAAGGATGTAAACGAATCATGTTTAAAGAAGGAAAGCCTGTCTGTGTGCTCCCCATCCATACCCACTTTTAAAAAGAGTATTTGCAGTGGGATTATACTGGTAATGTAAATATTTGTCCCGCCTATGGGTTTAATAAAAAGCTGGTTGGCCAAAGGCCAACCAACAGAAAGTATGGGTGGGGCTACCAGGCTAAAAAAACTCAGGAACATCCCAGGGTAGACACAGACAGATGCCAGAGAACTGCCACAGACACAACAAGGAGACGCAGCAGACAAAGAGAAAAGAAGCTGAAATGCTGCTATAAGAAAAGGTACTGGGCCATGCAGCTGAACAAGATGGGCTGGGTTGAGATGAAGGGGTTAGCAAATTATATGCCTAGGCTCTGGGTCAATCAGCGTAAAAATAATATAAGCCTGTGTGTGATTATTTGAGGCTGAGCGGGGCTGAGAGTGGGACCAAACCTCTGGTCTAGCCTGGAAAGTCTGGGCCAGAATCAATTACAATAAGTATTAGCACTGACAATTTTTTGGACAGCTCTCGTATCCAAGTATGGTCACATTGAATCATTCCTCAGATGAAAAATAATTACTTTTCTTAGCACTTCCATCTGTTTATTAATCATCCTTATTTTGTGTGTTAGAGTATTAGGGGTATGTGTGTGTGTGTATTTTGTGTGTTAGAGTATTAGGGCTGTGTGTGTGTGCGTGTGTGTGTGTGTGTGTATACAAGCTTGCACATGCATGTCTACCCCAGGAGACTTTCTTTGAAGAATCTTGTAACACTGATGCATGAACAATATGATAAATATGATATGTATTTATTAGAACTGGTGACAAGAATCAGGTCTTAATGGAGAAAGTGATTGTTATTCATGATTTCTGACTGGTTAACTCAATCCATAGGATTTACATTAAACCAAGTCATTCCCCTTCCATGCTTGCTGACCATGATGGATGGAAATGTCAAATCCTGGGAGATCTCTGAGCTCACATTTTCTCTGTCCTAGCATCAGCATAGTTTTTTTAATCCACCATTTTGCTCCAAGATTTATTTTGACAAACAATACCATGGCTTCTTCTGTGGATTTGAGCTTTTTTTTTTTTTTTTTTTTTGGATTTATTCTTGAAGCCCATTCCATCCAGAGGAACACCTGACCCAGTCTTGATATTAGGATGAGGAAATCGGACTTGCATGGAGTGGATGTTGAACTAAGCCACCTGGGGACCTGGGACCTCCTGCCCTTGTTGGGGAGGAGATAAGGAAATAGGGAGAAGAGAGAGTGACTGGGAGGCATGGGAGGGGGAAGGGAGTTTGAACAAGGGGATACATAGATAAAAAATGAGACTTTATTCAAAAATAATAACTTTTTTATATGCCATTCTTGTGAGATATTTTAATATACTAAACACCAATAATATATATGGTTTATATTATAGATATATGCTTATGTATATAATGTAAACAATATATAATATAAAAGAGACAGGACTTGTGTCTTCAATTAGTCTGTCCATAAATGGCCATGGACAGAGCCTTCAATGGCAAAGGTTAATGTAATCAACTTCAACACTTTTTCCTTCCTGGAGCATTTTTCCCTCAAAGAATCTCATATTTCAGATATTAAATTTCATCAAGATAAAAACAATGATCTCCTACATTTTCTTCTACAGGTTTTAAAGACTTCCATTTCACAAATGGATTAAGTTACCCAGGAACAAATTTTGTATCCAATAATAGACTAAGATCAATTTTCCCATATATAACTATCACAGAACAATTAAAACAGAATTTTTATCTTCCCATTTTTCTAACTTCGCTCCTATTTTGTAAGTTCATAAATACGATTATTTCAAAAGTCTCCATTTCTAATAAATTTATTTATTTTACATCCTGACCACAGTCTCCCCTCCCTTCTTTCTTCCCAGTCCCTCTCCGTCACACCCTCCAACACACACCCCAATCCACTCCCCCTCTGTTTCTGTTTAGAAATGGGCAGGTCACCATGAGTATCAACAAAACATGGGATATCAGGTTTCAGTAAGATAAAGTCTCTATTTTATTAACTTTTTGCCACTTCTAAATTATCTTTTCAACCATAAATAATATGTCTCAATATCTAGTAAGGTAAACCCTTTATACTTGACATTTTGCCTTGAATTTTATGACCAGTCCTCTTTTCCAGGACACAATTTACATACTGCAGAAGAATTAACATCTTCATGGCATTGTTTTATTACTTATAAAACTGCTTATGTATGGCATCTCTCTTTTCTCCTTTTACTATGTATTTAATGACGTTTAATCATTTTTTCCTATAGCTATCTTGAATATCTTATGTAGTATTTATACACAGGACTTCAAAGTTTTAACTCATACTATGAATAGAATCCTTATGCTATTACATTTCCCTTTGTTATTGCTTATTATAAGAAGTACTAATGTTACTACATTTTCATTGTACCAGATAGCCTTGCTGAGTTGTCTTCAGAGTCTAAATAAGTCTGGAAATTCTATGAAATTTTTGATATACACTTATATCATATGAAAGAAAAATGCTTTAGCTCCTATTATCCAGTGTTTCTGTCTTCTTCTCTTTAAGATTTCTCTAATTTTTTATATGTATGGGAGGGTCTGTGTATATGTATGTGCATTTAAGCAGAAGTGCATGAGTAGGGCAGAGACAGGTGATGATAAGCTGCTAGACATAGGTGATAGGAATTGAACGCAGGTCCTCTGCAAGAACAGTATGTATGCTTAACCACAGAGCCATGTCTCCGGCCTTCAGATTCCCTTTCTTGCTGTTTTTGGGAGGCTTTCTAATTCAATAATGAGCAGAATGAGGGAAGCAGGTGATTCTGATTGGATGCTGATTTTGATAGAAACATTCATCATTAGTTATTACAGCTGCTGCAAGTGCCTGACAGGTTGTCAACTGCAAAGTTCAGGAAGTTCCTTTATATTCTTAGCTAAAGTTTTTACCATGCATCATTAAGGTCATTAAATATATTTTTATATTAATTATATTCTATTGACATAATTAGATGTCAAATTATTCTCTACATCTATTGAGACAGCCATATGCTTTTTCTCTTTAATAGCAATAAATGTAAAAGAAAATAAAAAATATGACAATATTTAATTTAATTTAATTTAATTTTCAATATTTCATTAGATAAATGTATGCCTATTTGTTGAAACAGAATGACTGGTACCTATAGAGGTGAAATTTCCAGCTTCCTTTTAATTTAACATGAATATGAACAGGTATAACCTCATAATATGAGCTTGCTGAATGTCTTGTTTTTTCCTTTATACAAATTACATAATTTTTTACAGTATAGGAAAAAACTCACTTGGAAAAATGAAAAAGCTATCAGCTCCAGATTTAATGTTTCTGTTGTGTATCTTTTATACTTTTTCTTTAATGTGCCCTGACTTTAAGAAAGAATTGGTGTTTACTTCCCATGAAAGAAGAAGACACCTTACAGTACACGCTGAGCCAATGTCATTTTGACTGACTGATCTCAATGTTTTTTTGTCTTGTTTTATAGGAGATGAATCTCAAACACATGTAAACACATACACACAAACAAATATAATTCTGAATGTACACAATACTTAAGTAAACTACAGTTCACAACCAGTCCTCTTATATCCACCATTCAATGTTAAACACACTTCAAACACTATTATGGAGAAAATCTCAAGCTCTGTCTATATTTTCCATATTGGTGTTTAAATATGTATTTCTAAAATAAAGACTTTATTAAAAGTTTATATTCTCGGGGCTGGAGAGATGGCTCAGTGTTTAAGAGCACTCACTGCTCTTCCAGAGGACTGGGATTCAATTCTCAGCATGCACATAGCAGCTCACAACTGTCTGTAGTTCCAGTTCCAGGCAAACACCAAAGCAAATGAATAAATAAAAAAGTTTTAAAAAATACTTTATATTCCCATAAAATTTTAAAAATAAAGAGAAGAGTTTACTTTCAGGTGCTTCATTAATATTCAAATGTCCAACCACTTCAAACACTGTTTCACCCTTTCCCTAAACAATGTTCTCCCTTGGTGGAATGCACACATTAGGATCAGATGAACCAATCCTACCCTCATCCCTAAGTTCCACTTCCTAATATTGTGTGCAGCCTGCCATTTGGTTGAGCTGAGCCATTCATTCAATAGAGCAGCACTTCCCAAACTAAAGCATAGGGAGAGTCTTAGATTTCCAGTGAGTTAGGAACAGAGCCGTGGACCCAATGAACACAACTACACAAGCAGGAAGCATTTAAGAGCACACAAACCCTCTACACTGCATCCAACAAAAGATATCCACTGACAACATGGTAGAAAAGATGACAGATACTCTTGAACATTTTCAAGTCATTCTTTGGTTTCCTTCAACTTCACTATGCAGGTCACAGCTTGAGCAAACTGGCTGCCATTCCTCATAGTCAGCATTTGGATTACTACTTCCCTGTGCCACAGCCTCATATGTCCCTCTCTTCTTTACAGTCTACAATGTGAGAGATGGGCCCAGAGCCTGACTGTGTTCACATCCAACTGCCATGGCAAATCTTTACAGTCAGTGCATGACCCTCCTCCATCAGGAGACACACCTCTAACAGACCATCTCCTTTGTATCTGTGGGGAGGTGCACAAATGTAAACTGGTGTGCATGTACTATGAGGCCAGAGAATAATCCAGAAGATTATTTCTCAGGTACCATTTGTTGAGACCATCTCCCAGTGGCCTAAGGGCTCACCAATTAGGCTGGACTGGCTGAGCAAAGATCCCCAGGGATTCTGTCTACCCTGCCTCCCCACCACTGAGACTTCAAGCACATGCTTCCTCTTCTAGCTTTTGTAAAAAGCTTGTAACTGAACTGGGGACTGAACTCAGGTCCTCATGCTGGCATGACAAGCACTTTACAACCAGAACTTCCTCCGAGCCTGACTGATTTTCTTCGTATGATAGTGGTAATCAGTGATGTTCAACCTCATGAGTGAGTATGTCATGTCAAAGTCCCATGAGCAAATTTGGTAATCCAAATATTGCTCTCCAAGCAGTTCTTTAGGAAGGTCTCCTTTTTCCAGGCACCACATTACTCCTCTCTAAACTCATTCTAACACAGTTCAGAACTTCCAGCTGTCAGCATGACTTCCTACACAGGGATGCATTTAGGAGAACCCTGTCACGTAGTTATCTTTGGATTCTGCATAGCTTTTACTTTTGCTATTCCAGTGGCTCAGTTCTAATGCAAAGATTTGGGTATATTCAGGGCTATACAATCATCTACCTTCTATTTTTATGCTTAGAACAATCTGACATATTTGGAACATTTTAAAATAAATATTGAATAAATTAATTGTATCCAAGATGTTAATAGAGACAACATACATAATTCTTAAAGACACATAAAGCTTGTTAATAATATTTTCTGACTTCTATTCCTTTATTTGTTTTATCTAGATAATCCCTGACTGAAATCATGTAATGACTTTGACTATGACCATGGATTTATCAAACTTGACCTTTAAGTCATCCAGTGTTGCTTCATATATCAGGGTTAAAACAGTGGAAGATGAAAGTTCATAATTCACAAGTCTTCTTATATGACCTATTTCAGGCTTCATCTACATTTATGTTCTTTTCTATAAATTCTTCTGATGGTAATACTGCTGCATCTGACACCTTCAGGCAAACATTTGCTGGACAAACCTTCCTGTCCTTCACCACATTCTTTGGGGTGCTTTGGTTTCAGGTTCTCTGAACATCTGGCCTGATGATGCCTTTATGCACCATCTAGGCTTAACTAATGTTAGGGCTGGTGGAATATTCATGCATTAGAACTGACATTAAACTGATGATGGGCCTTGTTCTTTCAATGCTGACTGCTGTTGAACTTAGATCTTCTTCTGCATTACTCCTTTCTCTGCATCTGTCTTTTCTCCGTCCACTGATGCTGAAGGCATAGATTACATCCCAATCTTTATTTCAACAAAATGTGGGCTACTCAGTGTTTCTTTCCATCCTTTTTCCAGATTAGAGTTTTAGCAGACTTACCTGTTAATTACTCCCCAAAACTGTTATAGAAGTTACTTTCATTTCTCTTTCTTCAAAAAACAAAGGGACTGTTTTTCCATAATTGCTAAATTAATATGCTATCAATGTTTATTCATTTCTGTTATTATCAATATTTCACTCTATACTTTTTCTTCTTGAGACAGGGCCTTACTATGTAGCCCACGCTAGTCTCAAGCTAGAAATCCTCTACCTTAGCATCCCAAGTGCTGGGAATGCTCATCCATGCACCACACCCAGAATCATTGTTTATTTTAATTCTAATAATGTCCTGTACATTTAATAATGAATACAAAGTTTATTAAATATTAAAAAAATAAAACAATATATTGTTAAGAACATATGTACATGCTTTAAAAAATTTCAAGTCAGCTGGGCAGTGGTGGTTCACACCTTTAATGCCAGCACTCAGGAGATCCCTGTGAGTTCAAAGCCAGCCTAGTCTAAAGAGCAATTTCCAGAACAGGTGCCAAACCTACACAAAGAAACCCTGTCTTGAAAAAATAAATAAATAAAGTCTTATTCATGGATAAATTAACAAAAACAAGGAAAAACACTTTCTTGAGGTTAAAACTAGAGAAGACTCAGAATCAAAACTTTAATAAAAGACATAAATTCAGAAGCACCTCTCTCCAGTGCTTGCCATTGCTGTATCAAAATTGCACTGACTTGTAAACAAGTGTCACTGAGGAGCAGTACCACAGAAATCAGCAGAGCATAGAAGGTGAAAAGCTGGACTCAGGAAAACTGTCTTCCAGTTGAGTTCTGACACTGACTGGCTGTCCAATCCCAATTAAGTCACTAGACCTTTCCAGACCTTCGAATTTCCATGCCAAAGTGGGATGTCCTACCTCATAGGGTTTTACTAAGAGGAATAAATAAAGCATTGAGAATTGAAGTGCCTTGCAACTTGAAAAGAAGCCAGTTACCTACACAGGCACATAACTCATTAAACAATACACCAGAAAGCAGTCACAATATTAGACTAGAGTAGCTACACATGGTGCCTGGAAAACTGGATAGAATTACAACAAATATAAAGCAGAGAGGGGTTAATAACATGTGGGCTTTTCATTACTAACTTCCTTTTGTAGCCTCAATTTCCCTCCATTAAAACGCCACTGTCAGTATCTCAGCCTTCACTGTCTCTAAAATAACATGGAGGCTTACACATTAGTGTATTCTTTATTGACTTAATGAAGTAAGCTGGACTGAACACCTGCCCAATGCATGCCATGATCATCACAGCACTGTTATTACTGCTCACCTTGCAGATAAATAAAAAATGGCATTCTATCACTTTGTCATACTTCAGAATCTGACTTGTCTCTTTTCATTTTCTTTTAGTTCCCTAATGTTTCCATATCCTTTCTAATAGATAATATATCTACCTTGGAAAATAACTATATCCCAAGTATTAGGAAGTTCATCAATGCTCCACAGATCCAGCTCTAAAGCCTGTTTTGAGAAAGGCTAACCTATGTCCCAAATGTAAAGGATAGCGTTATTCTAAAGCAGATAAAAAGAAAAGGAGAGGGTCGTGCTTTTCAGCTGTTTCCTACTAATTTATTTACTAGAATGATAAAATATTTATCTGTCAGTCTAAGGACCCTATGCTATTTGTTTTCACATTAAGAGCCCGTGTAATTTTTGTAGGAAGGAATTTTGTGACCATACTAATTCATCTGTCCAATAAAAATATTTAGGAGTTCCTACAGACATATAAGAAATACTGGAACTTACTAAAATTTTGCCAGTTTCTTACAATAAATCATGGAGACAGCCTCTAAAATACTTGAAAGAAAAGCAATGTTATAATTTTAATTATTTTTTCTTTAATTTGTTTATTCTAAGTCAGTGTCTCACTATGTAGCAGAGGGTGGCCTTGAACCTGCAGCCCAGCTCCTACCTCTACCTCCCAAGTGTTGAATTATTGCAAGCTTATAATAAAAATACTTATTACAATTATTTTTTAAAAGAGGTTTAAAGCTTTGTAGAGCTTGCATACCATGCAGAGAAAAATAAATATGTACCCAGTATGTGAGGATAGCATCAAATAGACACATAAATTAGAAAACTTTTGCAAATGGCCTGAATATCAGACGTGTGATCAAAAGGACTCTAAGCATCCAAATACACACATCAACACTAACAATTAGGACATGCTCCACCATCAATGACAGGAAAGAAGAGAAGAAGCACAGCTGATGGTCCACGCAGTGTACCTGAAGTCCCCCCAGCACAGGAAGGCATCAATCTCCAGAGGCAAGAGACCAGCACTAAATTCTACCAACACAAATGGACAACCTGATCATAGGTTCACTCAGCTAGGATGAGGATGAATTTGAATCACTAAGCACCTACAAGGAGTAAACCAGTGTAAGAGGGTCAGTATTGAGAAAAAAAGCTGTTCTGAAATTTACAGTTTTCAGTGATATGAGGTACACTGTAGCTTGGTAGGCCAGCATACGCAAAAGACATCATGAAAAACATATGGGTCAATAAAAAAATGAAGAGCAAGGATAACCCTCCCACTGATGATCATTCTTCAATGACAACTATACAAATGTCTTCAACAAGAAGACACAGCTAAAGACTCACCTCATGCTTAGAAAACAGCCTGACACCCTCCAGCTGGTGGAAAACTGGGTAGTGCTGGGAATCAATCTGGTCACGTCGGTACACATCACCTACCACAAGGAAGGCATTAAGTCCTGCATGCAGCAAGTCCCACTGGTGTGCCGACGTGTGTGCTCTCAGCATGTGCACCCGATTCAGGTAGTAGTTGTCCCCTTTCTTCCTGCTGGGGTGGTCTGCTGGGATTAGCAGGCTATCAAAGTTCTGCCAGGTGGTGACCACTGGAGGAAGCTGATCATAGACGGAGAACAGAGGGGTCCTGGGTCGGCCCATGTACTGTCGATAGAAATGCTCTTTCACTCGCTCCTTAATCAGCCACAAAGGGTGATACTTCTGGTTGTGCAGGTTCCTGCCCACCTTGGAAAGGACCTTCTGGGTGAGGTTGGTGTGATCATCTTGAGGGTAGGACTTTCCTAGCAACTCTACCACACTGCCTGGAACACCCTGGAAAGGAAACTGGGATGCAGCTGGCTTTGAGCCCCAGGCCCGACACTGATGGCATCTGAAGACATGACTGACCTTCCTTCCTAGGTAGATGTGTTCATGGGCAGCTCTGATGAATGCTGAACAGACCATTATAGAAGCTTCTCACAAATTCTGGAAAGAGCACACATGAAAAGCACAAGTCAGCTTCAGACTGCAGACAACAATGAATGTGCCCTTGTGTTCTCTCAGCATGCCCGTTAATTTTCTAGTGGCATACATGTGTCCCAGCCATCATGGCCACATCATAAGAAGCGAACCAAGAAAATCTACTGACTGACAGCTGCAGTTTGAATGTTCTCCCCAGAATTCCTGTTGAAATTTCACTGCTATCTAAATTTCACCATTTAGATAGCAATAAAAGGTGAGGAGCATGAAGGCTCTGCCTCTAAAATACAAGAGTGGGTTAGTTAGGGTGGGAATGGGCTCCTCATACAGGGATAAGCTCATACCCTGTCCTCTCTCTTCTGCCAAGAGAGGATCTAAGTAGAAAGGCCTGGCTTGATGCACGTGCCTTGATCTTTGACCCCAAACTCCAGAACTGTGAGAAACAAGTTTCCTTTTATTGTAAATTGCTCAGCCTGTGGTATTAGGTTATACCAAGGAAAAAATGACTCTAGCATGGTGGTGGACACCTTTAACACTACAGACAGAAGACAGAGGCAGATGGATTTCTATACATTTGACGCCAGCCTGGTCTAGCATAGCAAGTTTTAGACAGGAAAAGGCTACAGAGTAAGACCCTGTCTCAAATTTTTAACTAATTAATCAAATAAAACAAACAAAACCCACTAAGACAAAGCCTTAGTGTTTGCTTAGATCAGAAGAGTACTGACAGTGCTGACAGGTCACTAGTCTCTAGATGTCCTTTATTTAAATTCTTGATCTGTAGAAAAAACAAGCCTTCATCAGGCTGCCTTGTTCAAACTTCTCAGGAAGAAGAAAGCGACAATTACCTTTATTTTTACTACACTGTAACACCAAAGCAATCTTTAGAAGGATCACTTAAAGGTTATTAGAGTCCACAGAGCTAAACTCATTCATTAAATAAACTATATGCTCAAATCAAGGCCTCTGGTGAGCAATGATAAAAAATTACAGAAAAATCCCACACTTCACCTTTCTGCTCTCTACCCTCATAACTACAAAGTCCTGTCTCCCTTTTACAGAGAGCAGCTTCTGCCTTCTGGAATAATTCACAGAATCATTAGAAAGTCATTAACTATACCTCTGAAAAATCATTTTGGATAGGATCTTGGGAAATGGCTCAGTTGATAAAGTACCTGCCACGCAGGCCTAAGAGCCCAAGTTTGGATCCCCAGTGCCCATGTAAAAAGGTGGCACATGGCACATCAGCAAGCATGTGTAAGACCATCATTGGGTCAGGCACTCATGAGCCAATCAGCCTGGCTGAACTGATGAGTTCCATGTTCACTGAGAGACCCTGTCTTGAAAAATAAGGTGGAGAGTGGAGAGTACTGTCTAAAAAACAAGGTGAAACTTTTATGAGGTAGACATCCAGTGTTGGTCTCTAGTTTCCACATGTACCAAATGCACACATGCACACAACCATATGAATACATACACAGCAACACATATACATACAGATCTTCTGAATAAAGTTACTACTTTAGATGGTAGACATTTCATTCAGTAATTTAAAATATATATACTTCATATATATATATATATATATATATATATATATATATATATACTTCATGAAACTTAATACTAACAGACTATGCCAAGAGTGAGGAGAAATTATATTTGTGAAATATCACTCTTCTCTGTTCTTATACATCATGACATTTAATCTAAAACCCTTTGCATCATGCCATCATTGACTATTCTTCCTCATAAAAGACAGACTATTGTAATATATGCATACAATGAACCCAACAGAACAGAATTGTGGGAAGGGAACACAAAGTTGACAGAAGACACAGAGGACTGACCAGAAAATGGGAAAGAAAAGAAAAAAGAAAGAACAATGCACAGAATTTAGTAAGATTGTAGAATTCCCCAACTAAGAGCCACCTCAGCAGTCTTATGGCATAGGTCATGGACTTCTCAGGTAAATGATAAATATCCAGGAATAAATTCCCAAACTCTGTGCTTGTTAATGAAAAGATTGTGATCTACTACCATTGTATTTTTTTTTTTTTTTGTTAACTTCAACAAAAGCAGTTTTGAACTCCCTCAGAGAAAGTATTAACAAGGGAGACTACAGATTGAAGTTGAAAATTAAAAAATAATTTAGTTCTTAAACTTCGGTCACTCAAATTTTAATTTCAAACTTTCATTTGAGATAATTTATAATAAATAACTTTAATACTTTCTTTAAGACTCATTCCACCAAGAATAAATAACTTCATGGCCATCAAAAGCCTACGTCATGCATCCCTGAGTCGCACAATAGCCAGACTCAAAATTCCAAGTAGAAATAGCTTCCTAGAAGCCTGTCCCTAGAACTATCATGATGGGGAAGTATTAAGAAACGCCCAGGAACACTCTGGATTTGTACACATGGCATTATTTTGTCAGAATTGCATTGAGTGTTTCTGGCTGAGATTCAACTGGAATCTGTCTTCCCATCCACATTGATCAGTAAGTAACTTGTTCTTTCAGTAGACAGACATTTCAAATTTACACCTGCAGCCTTACACATCCTAGTAAAATACCAGTTAGGTTGCTAGTTACCAGCTCAGCATTCTTTGAAAGACTTAAGAAAACATTTCTTTATTAAACAGGCATATGTTGTTATACAAAGTTCAGGATTGCTTGAAAAGGGTGCCAGTATAAAGTTATTCATGGTTGCCAACTGTGTTTCACTTCATGCATGTCCTGTCCCATACACAAAAAGTCCTTCTAGGTTCCCATGGATGAACGCTATCCTGACATCCTGTAATGATTGTCTCATATGTCAGATTGTTCGTGAAACTGCAATTTTTTTCATCCTCATTTTGTAATGTTTGGTCCATCTACTCAGCTCTAGCTTATGTCCACACTCTCATTCTCAGTACTCAAATAATAATTCATTCCTGCTACTATCATCTCTTTTCAAGCAGGATGACTGGGCTTGCTTTTTGGCTTTTGTGAATTGAAAGCCTTCCCTCTGCCTCTATAGAATTTTTCCATAAGAAATGCATCAGCTGAGAACACAGGAGGCCTAGGAAGGTATCCCAAGAGTGCACTGTCCTACTGGTGCAGTGAACTTGCAAGTCACCTAGACACAGCACTGGGTAAAAATCATTTATAGCCACTTGCCATGAAGAAAACTAAAACCAATACACATGCAGTAATTTATGTAAATATCTTCGCCTACCCGGTAAACAAAGTTCAGAATTGTAAGTAGCTTAACTACTTTTCAAAGCCCAAGTCTCTCCAATACAGTCCCTTCCCTTAACTGTAGTTTTATACAAATAATTTAGGTCAAACATTAGTGAATTGAATAATTAAACCAAATAAAATTCATAACCTTTGATGTTAGAAATGAAATATTTAAATAAATAAACAAAACACTCTGAACCAGGACCAAACTGATCATGGCTTGTTTTTGTACATAAAGCTCCTAAAACACAGCAAAGGGCATTTTTCAGAGTGACTTTTTCAATATGTACATTCCCTAAGACACAAAAAGCCTGCAGCATGATCTGGCCCCTTAGGAAAAACATTTGCTAGTCCCTTCTGTCACTTAACTCACTGAGAAGTTTTTTTTGTTTTTTGGTGTTTTTTTTGTTTTGTTTTGTTTTGTTTTTTTGCACTGTTAGTAAAATCTCCTTACTTAAAAATATATGTAGATTATACAGACACAAAAAGTAGAAAAAGTATAAATGCATGTATTAAGTATTGGTATTAATACAAAGAATGGCATCTGGACAAAAGACAATACAATGAACAGCTGACAACATTCCTATGGTTACAGAAACATTCCTACGGTTTAATCCTTAAGTCCGTCTCTTGGGTTCTTTATCATAAAATAAAAAGATGAAAGAACACTGATCTCTCTCACACACACACACAAAACAAGAACAAAAACAAAACCATGCTGTTCACTGAGAACTGAGAAGAAATGGAAATTTTGTTTGCTCAGATGATTTCCTGTATGTTGACAGGATGCACAGGGACTACACATGAGAAAATTAGAAATGAACTAGCTATGCTGCAATTTCCACCAAACAGTAAGAGATGTTGGGCAAAATTAAAGTAAGAGATTAATTCTAGCAAAACAGACCTTGGGACTGGCAAGATGACTCAGCAAGTAAAGGCATTGTTGCCAAGCTGAATAGCCTAAGCTACATCACTGGGACCCATGTAATGTAGAGAGAGACTAGAATGTCCCAAATGTCCTCTGATTTCTACTCAGGCATCACAGCAAAGACATGACCTATAAAGCAAACACATGCAAACACACTAAAGTAAATAAATGTAAAAATGGGGGGTGGGATGTGGAAGAGATAACTGACAGCAGGGAGACACCAGCAGATGCAGAGGAAAGAAGACAACCATGCTGCTCTGAGAAAAGGTACCAAGCCACATGGCTAAACAGATTAACAGAAATAGATTGAGTTAAGATGAAAAAGCTAGCTACCAATATGTCTGAGCCATAGTCAATCAGCATGAAATTAATATAAGCCTTTGTGTAATTAACTGGGGTAAAGCAGCAGCAGGGTTGCAAGTGGGGCCAAACCTCTGGGCCTGGCTGGAAAGGCCAAACCAGAAACTTATTATTATACTTACTGCTTTTCCAGAGAACCAGAGTTCACTTCTCACCATCCACACCAAGCAGCATGTAACAGCCAAGAACTCCAAGGAATCTACTATCTTTGGCCTCCAAAGGCATCCACATACATGTAGCATACATTCACACAAACATAATCATAAATGAAAATTTAAAAAAATCTTTAATTTTTTAAAATGTAAAACTTGGACACTGCTGGTGAGAAAGTAAATCATGTTGAAATGTGGGAATTCTGTGCACCAAAAAAAAAAAAATCACAACTAGTTCTTAGAAGGCATAATGCCAGTTCTAAACTCCTATCGCTCAGAGCCTGAGTTGGGAGCTTCTGCAGTAAAAGATCCCTGGGGAAAGAAGCAAGACTATAATAAACAGGCAAAAACGTTCATTCCTAAGACCGTATCCTAATACATAAACCAGCTTCTACAAGAGCATATGGGTTGTAGCCTTCAGATAAAAAAAGCAAACAAAAACATTCAGTCTAAAAGGCCCTTCAGAAGTCATTCAGTCCAAAGCCCAGATTCTACATTTAAAGACATGCAGGCAACTAGTCAGATGACCTAAGTAGATGACTGTAGCAGTCTGAAAAGAATGTGCCCCATGGGCTCATATATTTGAATGCTCAGTCTCCAGGGAGTAGAACTCTTTGGAAGAATTAGAAGGATTAGGAGGTGTGGCTTTGTTGGAGGGAGTGTCATGAGAGTGGGCTTTGGGGTTTCAAATAGTTCAAACCAGGCAGCCTGTGGATGAAGATGTAGCTTCCAGTGCAATGCAGGTCACCATGCTCCCTGCCTTGATGAGAGAGAACTAACCCTTTGAAAGCAGAAGAAAGTGTCAGATTCTCAGAAGTTGAAGTTACAGGCAGTTCTGAACCACCCAATGTGTGTGCTAGGAACTGAATTCTATTATGGAGAATTGGATTCTCCATAAGAATAGTACATGCCCTTAACATCTGAGCCTTTTCTCTAACCCTAATGTGAACCTTATAATGGATCCAACAGTCCTCTCTCCACCTCTCTCATTTTTATTGGAAAATCTAAGCTCTCCACAAACTGACCACAATAATGATTTCTCTGAATTACAATTGCCTTACTGAAAAGAATCAACAGTAAGTAACCATAGCCCACAGGAGGTCAGCTGTGCAAAAGCCAGACATACATCATAATGACAAACACAACATATTGTCTATATGGATAAAAATATAAAATTTGACTGTTTCAAATACATACGTACATTTTACTCTACTAGTTCCCATTTTCACTAAAAAAAAAAAAAAAATCACATCAAGAGAGTATGTTTGCATCCTGCTGACAAAGATGAATAACAAAAAAAAAAAAAACCTCTCTAAGCAGGCAGTTTCCTCTAGTACCTGTGAGAGAGCTATTGGCACAAGCTTCAAAGAAAGCAATTCAGCACTATGATGAAATTTAATACTGTTCCCACCCTTTGGACAATAATGAAAGCTAGCATAAAAGAAAAACACAAAATGAAGGCAAGATTGAAAAACACAGTTTTATTTAATGATATTTATATTTTTTTAAAAAAAGTTAAAAACAACATGAATGTCCCTAGACAAAAGAATAACTAAGCAAATTATAGAATAACCACACAATAAAGTATCATGTGATCATTAAATATAACAACTTTTGAAAAGAGTCCTAAAAATGAAACAATATACTAGTGATAATTTAGGTCTTACAGTTATGTGTATAAAACCTTACCACAAATAAATACATGCTTACTATGCATACAGTGATCTCCCTGCATGCCAGAAGAAGGCACCAGATGTCATTAAAAATAGTTGTGACCCACCATGTGGTTGATGTATTGTATTTTAAAGTTTATTTTTGAACACATACAGCTATTATAAGAAAACCTTTGAAACTGTCCAGTTGTGTTCTAGACACTGTATGGCCTGCTTTAAACAGGAGTATCAATGCAAATACAGCCCGGGCAAGATAACTGTGTGTGATATCCACTTATACTGTTTCTTCTTGTAAGAATAAAAGCAGAATGCATGTGGAGAAAACATTATATTTGCCCAATTTTCTCTGTTCAGCCATAAATCATCTGTCATAAACATGATAGCAGTTACCCAGTGCCACTTCTTGAGAAGTAAATTTTAGGAAACTGGTCCAAGTGTAAATACATTTCTCATTTATACTCATCAAAGAAACCTTTAATATGTGTGAAACTTCAAATGCTATGTGGCATCTTAGAAAAAAAGAAAACACTTCTTATAAGGAAAAGGTTCATTAAAACGTGAACGAAAAGAAGGCAGTTCTGCTATCCAAGAGGTTCCTTGTGCAGGGCTGCTGGGGCATGCTGACTGATTAGGCAGGAGTCAGGATTCAGCAGTTCTTCCTTCCTTCCTTCCTTTCTTCCTTCCTTCCTCCCTCCCTCCCTCCCTCCCTTCCCTACCTTCCCTTCCTTCCTTCTTCCTTTCTTTCTTCCACTTCCTTCCTTCCTTCCTTTACTTGTTGCTA
The DNA here is from genome assembly GCA_004025045.1 of Sigmodon hispidus. Lineage (NCBI taxonomy): Eukaryota > Metazoa > Chordata > Mammalia > Rodentia > Cricetidae > Sigmodon > Sigmodon hispidus. The sequence continues at coordinate 21,731 of PVIH01011710.1, read as the reverse complement.
CTGTTATTGAAGATAGGATTTCTCTCTGTAATAGCCCTAGCGGTCCTGAAACTTGATTTGTAAACCAGGTTGGCCTTGAATTCACATAGATCCAGCAGCTGTTAATACTATCTTATTGGGTGGAGCATCAGTAGCAGTACAAGCAGCACTGTGAAGGCTGAGGTTTTTGTTTTGTTGTGTTTGTTTGTTTGTTTTCCAGAAGGCCCAAGAAGCCTATCATTTCATTTTGCTTTTGAAACTGTGCAGGCCTGTTCTTCACGAGATTCAGGATTCTTTGCCCACAAGGGTGTCTTATAAAGACTGATAGAAAAATTGAATACCAAGACATCACTTTTCACAGTAAGCAGAAAAGTGAAGCAAGTGAAGAGCTGCCTAAGATCTACTTTCACATTCCCAGGCCCAGTTTAGCTCATTGAGCTCCTATAGAGCAACACTGAAAAGCTATGCAAATAAAATATGCTCTCCAACAGCCACCTACCTCTTCAACTGTAAATAAAGAAGCCTAAATAAACCACACTCCTTTCAGAAATCTTGGGATTTCTGTATCATCCATCCTCTGCCAACTTTACTAACGTGTGACTGCAGCACTGGCATATAGGTAACTCCTATAGCATACTCGCCTCCTCTATTGACAGTGCATCATGTATTTGTCATGAGCAATAAACCACTCACTGGGTACGTTCAATTCTTCAATTCCCAACACTACAAATGCAGTCAACATCTTTCCCTGTCTTCATTGTTCTGAGTAACTAACTACTGCCACTGTACAAACCCCATAGTCTGCCCATGCTCAGCTGTCCCACTCCAGCACTCCTGTAGTAAGACATCTCACAGCCAGTTTGTAACAACTGTATTCCCTGTGCTGCTGCTGGCAGACCTTTCCAGTTCCCCTTTTCACTGCTTCCAGTTTGCAAACTCTTATAACATTTTGCCTGCATGTATAGCTGTGTAAGGGTGTCAGATCTTGGAATTACAGACAGTTGTTAGCTGCCATGTGGATGCTGGGAATCGAACTCAAGTCCTCAAGAAGAACAGTCAGTGCTCTTAACGGCTGAGCCATCTCTCCAGCCCACTCTTTAACATTTTAATAGTGCAATTAAATCCAAAGTCAGAGAAGAGATACACAGAGAGAAGAAAACAGCAAAGACTGCTATTGACCCATTCCACACTAAAATTCTAAGTGAAATCAGTTCAAATTTTGTACCCAAGTCAGTTTTGTAATCTATTTTTCCTCAGGGCTTTTCTCAAGACCTGAGAATCACAAATAAGAGGCCTTGGGCTCAGGTTTTCTTGATCCTAAGACCACAGCTTGCTGTCAGCCAAGCCCCCAATGAGCCCCTTCTCTCAGCTTTATTTTTTTTTTTTTTTACTCTAAGGATAGAAAAAACAAGAAGGTCTTATAAACAAATGTGCACACATCACATTTCCACTAGGAAACATGTCACAGAGCCAATCCTAAGTCAAGGCTTCAGATGGCCCAGTCCCAAGCTGCTTTTCCTTCCTCCTCTTGGAACCCTTCCCACAGCATGCACTTAGTTTACTACTTGGCACCTGTGTACTGGAGAATAATTCCAGAAGGTTGTCTTTCCATAAATAGTGTTTTCATTAATTCTGATGTTTTAATACAGATGTTAAGAGCAGTATTATAATTTAATTAATAACAAAAGCTAAAAGACCATAAAGTAGTTTCATTTCATCTTGCCTGTGACGCCTAGTTCTTGGTCAACTTGACACCAGCTAGTCATTTAAGAAGAAGGCACCTTTACTGAGAAAATGTTCCCATCAAAATGATCTAAAGGTCTTCCTCTGTGACATTTTCTTAGTTAATGGTTGATGGAAGACAGTCTAGTCAACTGTGGGTATAGGTTGTCCTGCATAGGTTGTCCCAGAATATAAGGAAACAGGCTAAGCAATCCTTGAGGAGCAAACCATGAGAAGTAAATAATACAACTGTATGGCTTCTGCATCAGTTCCTGCCCTAATCTTCCTCAGTGATGGAAGTACGAGCTGTTGAAATGAAATAAACCCTTTCCTACCCAAGATGCTTTGGTCATCGTGTTTATCATAGCAATAGAACAAATTATCAGTGACATTAATCAAATGGAAATGTAATGCAATATGACTGTAAAAATAAGAGAATGATAACAAGGACAATGTGATGGATATAGGAGAATCAGTTCTAGAATTCACTTTATTTTTAAAGAAAATAACAAGATCACATTATAAAATGCTTACTTTTCCTGAACCAAAGAACTTAAAAAAAAAAAAAAAAAAGCACAGCTGAAACTTAAGTCAAACATGACAAGTGCCAAAAATATTAAAATGAGGGTAGGGTTGCAGTGGCTCAAAGTTAAGATCAATCTGCTCTTTCTTTGGAGCTAGGTGTGAACCATATATGGTGGGTGGCATACAATCTTCTCTAACTCTAGTTCCAAATTATCTCAGGCCATCTTCTGGCATCTGGGGGCACTGCATGCATATAGTACACAAACATACATGCCTGCAAAGCACACATACACACAATATGATTAATTAATAAATTTTAAAATTGAAGAAGATTAAAATGCACAAGCCCAGGGCCCTAGCTACCCTGACCAGAGCTTCTTTCTGAGAGGAGAGAAAAACACTCGCCACAAAGAGACAAAGCCACACAATGATATCCAGATACCAACTTTGAAGCACTCCTCAGAGGTTATACATGAACAGCTTTGTGCAAAGCACCAGGATCGCCAAAAAGGCCAGCTGCAATGTGCACAGGAACAGAATTTGATGCATCTACACATCTACTACCAAAGCAGCAAAGTGGGAAAAAAAATATCATCTGCTATGGGTAAGGAGGACCATGAGAGGCCAGTTCCAACGATCTGCTCTAAGGTAATAAAAGGAATGCTTCAAGAGTATTGAAGAATAAGAAACCTTTTTATCTGGAGGTAATTAAGAAAAAAATCTTTCTCTAAATGGCTGGTAAAATATGGAAACATACAAACTTTCTGATGATAACTATCTCTTTTCAACTTAAAAGTGGTCTCTGACTTTGTCTCCACACAGCTACGTATCTCCACATTGCTACATTCTATACATACATCTTTCTTTGCCTACATATGGCCATACATTTCTATACATAGTTACATCTAAGTTCACATGTCTACACATCTTTCATTCACCTATATTTCTCTTCTAAGTCTTTTTTAAGTAGCTTCATCTTCCTTGCTTGCCTCCACAGTTATAAATATCCACACAGCCGTAGCTATTTACCTCATTTACATAGCTCTCACAACATATAACACTTTACATTGTTCTGAGACGTTCTCATACAGCTCTTTACACAGTTCCTACATGTACCACCAGCACTTTCACACTTTTATCTCTCACACATATATGCTTTTCTATATCATTCGCTCACTCTTTGTTCAATCACTCTCTCATCCATTCATTCTCTCACATATCACTCATGCTCTATTTAGGCTTTTCATCTCTCACATTCTGCATAGTTTCACCCCTACATTGCTGCTGTTGCTTTCTTCATCTCTCAGCACACATACTCATTCACATACTTCATAGCTTAATCCCTTTATTGCTGGTGTTTCTACACACTCTCATTAATACTTACTCATTCCTGATTCTCTCTTCCCCTCTAAATTGACACTGCTGATTCTTAGCAGCCAAACTCTGGACATTTATATGCTATATTTTCAGGGCCCAAACCTATTCTCATAACACAAATACAGTTTTTTCTCTGGCTAGTAAGATCACAAAGACCAGCTGGTGAGTATACCTATGGCCTAGCACATAACTTTTTCCCAGACCGGGAAATTGAAATTGAAATTCAGGACTTAACAATAACAGTAGCAGATTGAACCTTGAGTGACAGAATACATGCAGAAAGTCAACTATTGCAGGGGGATGAGGTGGTATGTCTCAAAACAGCCTGGCTTTGATTTGGCAATAAACAACATTGGAGAATTAGTCTGCAGGAGCAGTTTACTCTGTTGAATTTGTTCTGAAGTCCAAGAATAATTGTCTTTGAAACTGAACATACTATTATTTTCCTGTGACAGTAAAGAGGAATATTTTGGTATTATGTCTATACTTCAGAATTATACTGATTAAATGGAAATCAATTTTCCTGACTATCCACAACTATAAGTATGCCCAAAGAAAAACACTCTACCAAAGGGCTGTGGAAAGAACCCCACAGCTGTTCTTACTAGGGAGGCATAGCAGTGGCACTCAAGAAAGTTACAGACAGACAACCACAGATCATTAAGAGTCAGTGACCCTATGGCTTTGCCAGGTGGGGCTCCCTCCCACTAGGGAATTACATGTCTGGTGGGTCGATTTGTCAAACACTAGTTGTCGCCCACCATGTACTCTCAAGGCCCTCAGCATATGAGCTTTACTGAAAACAGCCCAAATGTTTAAAGTGGAAATAGTCACACATTTATATCAAATGATCCAGTCAGTAGTCACTGGTAAACGTTTTCCTCCATTGGAAATTAACAGCATTAGAACAGAAATAATTCATCTTATTATTTTAGTGAGGTTGCAATGTGCACTAAGTACCTGTACCAAGAAAGTATTTCTTCAAAATGAATGACTAAACAAATAAACAACTCCCACTCCACAATGCTCACAGAACTGTTCCATGAACTCAACATGAAACAAGTTGTTCAGTAGGACCATTCACATGACATGCTCAACATACATGTACACTGAAACTATCAACTTGGAATACCATGAACTGCTCAGAAGGATATATAAATACACATAGAGTGGTATGCACAACACACACACACACACACACACACACACACACACACACACACACACCACCTTCTCCTTGCATTGTCTATTTAGGGCAGCTATATTTTTCAAGGAATCAGGTGGACCTGAGTCCTAGAAATGGTTGAAGCCTCTGATTAACAATTACCTTGCTTCTATTCCGATCACTTCAACATCCTTGACAAGCATCTAGTGAATGAACTCTTCTGTAATAATTCGTCACCATGTGTTTTCCTGACTGATTCCAAAGCACATATGAAACAGCAAAGAAGCGCTCAGAGCAGGGAACTTCAGGTCCCACACATATGAGGGTCTCTAGCAGGTAACCAATCAGTATTCTTGGATTGCATGTATAAGTGTAAATAATTTTTAACTCAAATAGTGATTTATTTACCTATCACTGGCTTCAAGGCATATTTAAGGCAGGGCTTATAACCATCAGCAAGAAATTGACAACAGGCTATCCTGCCTGAGGCACATGGCTTCCACTGATTGGCAAAGGCCCATTACAACATTAATGAGAATGCCATTTGTCAAGATAATTATGCATCAACTTGACAGCTACAGAAAGCAGATATCCATGTGAAAGACAGGCCCAGGGCATATGGATCAAAGCCTGAGAAATCCCTTGGTACTTCCGTCTTTTGTAATAGTGGCCTTTTGTGTAGAGAATGTCTTAAACATTAAGTCTCAGGGAGGAAAAGTAGGGGGAAAGTAAGTATTAACAGAACAATTATCTGTGTGCATAATCCCTGTTCCCAATCAAAAGAGTCTTTCCATCAGTATAACTCAGTTGAAAAGTGACTACCAATATCAATCTTGATAATAAACGCCACAATTTCAATAATGAGAATTCTGAAAGAGTTTTTCTAACTGGGAATATCTTTATTCAAAAATAAAAGAGCACTCATGAGAAAAGTATGTGATGAAAACAAAACACAGGGACAATAACATTTTGAAAGGTTTTTCTCTTTTTTGTCCAACTCTTAAACACAAGTTCCAAAAGAAGTCACTTAGGATATCTTAAGCCAAAAGGTTAAGATATGCAATTAAATAAATGCATGAGGGGCTGACTGCAGTCCAATGATTCTACAAATTAATTTGAATGCTAGTTAATAAGTGACATGAGATGTCACCGCATTTGGAAGTGATGTGACTCCCAATCACTCTTCCACTATTTTTAACTTGCGAAAGTGTCATGTAAAATTAAATTCATGTTATCAGAATCTATTTGTATAAATGCTTTTCTAAATATGGCAGGAGAAAAGCTCACCATGCACAAGGTACACAACACAAAAACACACCTGCATGCTCACCAGTATATACAAAGAACAAAACAAAAATACCTCATGTTCCTCAATATCTCAAGAAACCCAAGTAAAATAACAAACTGTTAGTTAATTTCAACATTTATCATCTTCTTTCTTACTCACCTTATTTTCTACTAAAAAAAAGTTTAACTGGACTATAGTTCAATATAGTCCACCATTTGGGGGAAAACAGTACAATTATCGACAAACTTCAGCACTTATGAAAGCTTCATAATAATTTTAGTAATGTATATATACATAGCAGTTTTAAATTTTTAAATGTTCAGCTATTAAAAGAGAAAATTTTCACCCAGAAATCATTTAGCAAGCAGAATAATAATGGCAAATAAAATTAAAAATTGTTTCAAGTCAGCACATTAATTGTATATTAAAAAACTATTTTAAGAAATTAGAAATATTACTGCTACACAGAAAAATAACCTCTGGGTTAAATTTTTCTCCTAAGTATTATAAATAAGCTGATTTTTATCTATGAATCTCCAAACATGCTCACTACATATAAAATCCTGGGATTCTGGGCCTGGCAGAGAAGAGAATAAGTTACAGCACAGGGCATATCTAGTCCCGAGGCCCAGGACTGGGAAGCAGAGGCCCACATGCTCCAGTGCACCCACCTATAAATGCAACTGCATCACCCTCAAGGCCTCTGTATCTTACTTCTTATTCCTTCAAACTTAAAAACAACACAAAGTCTCATCTACTGACAAAATAATGCTACGGTGAAGCAATGGGTCATGACTCATCCAGGTCACAGCTCAACCTACAATGCCATTTCCTGGCCTGACTAACAAACATTAGTCTACAATATTGTATTTGATAAGTTCTCCATATGATTTCTTCAAAAAATGAAGCAATCTTCACATTAATGATTCAAAACTCCACTAATGTTTTAATTGCATTAAAGATTATCTTAACTGGATGTATGCTCCTATAATCCCAGCACTGAGAAAGTAAGGTAGAAAAATTTGAGTTTGAGACAAGCCTGAGTTACACAGCAAAAACCTGTCAGTAATAATAAAATAATAACAAGAATGAGAAGGAAAAGGAGAAGCTCATGGGAACTGAGCTTTGTTATAGGTATGTTTCTTCTACAGGTCATCCATGGCTCATGAAAATACTATAATCACTTAAGACTAGTCTGTTTGTCAGATCTTAAACAACATGAGGACAAAGTACTTTGCCATTAAAAAGAAATGTTTCTCCATATCAAAAAGAGGAACTATGTTATGAACATCTAAGGTGATAGATTTTCAAATTACTGTTTAATTAGTCAAGAGCCCATAACATCCAGTCACCTCAAAATGACCTTTATGTCACCATGTATTATCCACAGCAGATCTCAAGAGATGATAGTAAGAAAAGCCAATTACAGCCAGTGTAGAAAGCCAATTACAAGCATAAAATCAAACACTTTTAAATTAATAATTCAAAAATCATTATAGTGTGCACATTACATTATAAGCCTGAACATAGTAGAAAGACAGCAGCAGATTCACCCATCCCCATATATTCTCTTCTACACCTAAAATCATCTTATATTGCTCTGTGACCTCACCAGTTTTTGTAAGGACAACTAATACATGAAGATGTTTAAATTATCAACATACATAAGATACTCACTCATGATAGTATCATCCTACAAAGCCTCCTATGTTTACGGACTTAGCAAATAAAGAAGTAATGTGCACATAGAGGAAATACAGGGCTAATTTCCTTGAAGTTAACAGTCATATCACTGCCACTTGATCAATACATAACTTTGTTCGATGTGTTTCTGCTTAAATGCACTTTATATGGTTAATATATTACATTTCAGGGATTTCATGGTCAATACTTAAATGATGCTTCTAACATCTGTGATTTCTCAGTTGTATCTTCCAAAGGTCCTACACTCAGAGGTTCTAAAAGGAACTTCAGCACAATGGTTGTCAGTCATTTTAAAAAGTAAAATCAGTTATAAAAACCATTACCAGTGTCTAAAATATGATACCAAACAGACCAAGGAAGGGTTCCTAGTTTCAATATGAAAGCTGAAATGTGAATGTAGAGCACTGAGTGGTTGAACCTCAGCAGTACATACATGAGTATCAGCCTCCCCTCATGCCCCTGCTCCACATGTCAGACAGTCAGTCTGTTCAGAATCTCAGGTCCTGATTCTAGGAACAATTAATTCTGAAGAATGAGCAAATACAAATACAGAAACTTGCATGATGCAGACTGAGGGCATACCAAGACACTGTTCATAGCAGATACCTCACAGGAAGGAAAACGGGTGGCTAGGCAAAGGAGAGAGAACCCTGTGTTCTCCAAGCCCTTTTATCCTTTGAGTTTTGCAAAGAGGTGGGCAGGAAGAGGAAGAAAGAATGTTCCCATGTATGAAGTTTATGATATGTGTATATAGAAAAACAGTATTAGATAAACACATTTTAAAGACTTACAAAAATAAAATTTTAGTTTTAGGTTTCAATAGTAAAAAATGGATACAAAGTAAGAAAAAGTAAAAAGGAAAGTGAAACAAAAAATGGAAAGAATCATCTAATTTTCCTATATTGAGGCAGCTGTAACAGACTCTTATACCAGGAAACATATAAAATTACTTAAAAGCAAGTAATATTAACACCCTAGGATCTCAGTTACTACCAAAAGAGAAGACCACATATGACATACAAAAAAAAAACTGTTTTCAAGGAACTATCTCAAGAAAATAGCTTTATACTACAGCTATGTTCCCCCAGAAAATTAAAATATAATATTTTGTACACTTTAAAAAATATTCTGTGGAGAGCAGGAGATATAAGCACCACCAGCAGCAGCTGTAAGCAGGGTTTCACCCAGGTTCTTGAACAGGTACTGAGAGACTGAGCAATCACTACTTTAAAAACCCTTATGACAGATTCTGAGGTCAATTAAAATTTCGGTCTCATGAAAATAGAAACTAAAAGCTATTACAAACTATAAGCTTTTCCTATTGACAATGGTTGATCATTAAAAAACAATTGTGACTATTTTGTGCAACCACAGGCCATATATACTGTCTCATTTTCTTTGTGTAATTAACATTACAGAGAAAACTAATCTTTGGTGAAAAATATGAGAACAACAGATTCCTCTGCCAAACACTGTTGATGAGTAACTGGAAAGAGGACAGAATGCATTTCTTAATATTGATGATGATGTTTAATACCTTGATAGGTTTAAATTATACAGGTGAAAATATCTGCCACAAAGTGATGGATGATATCACCTGTCCATTTCATTTCATGAAGATTTTATGTGAGTGAATCATAGTCATATACAGATATGAGCTCCAGGTAGGTAGTTCTCTGCACTTAAGAGGAAGTCAGTAAATCACTCTGAAAATCCCCCTTCCTGAAAAGAAAGATGGATATGTAGATGGAGAGTAGGAAACGTGGATGGCAAAGCATGTATAACTAAAAAATGCAGATGGAGCTTTATGGAAATGCACTGTAAAACTGTTTCAGCCAAGTCAGTATGCGTGAAAACCTTCAATAAAATATTAACAGAATAAATAGTAGGTACTGGGCTGTACTAAAAGTACCATGGTGTATACAAGTGTATGACTCCTACCTATGTGCAAGAATTTTAAATCTTAGAACACTGTGACAGGAAAATAGGGCTCGGACACTGATGAAAACACTAAAGATTTACTTCAGAAACTTCCATTTCACTACAAGTAGTTATAGGCTACAATGAAGAAAGCAGTTTGAATACATACACAACAAAATTATTGCTGGAGATAAATATGAATTTCATGCACACATGTACCATGGGCCCTGGTAAAAAATAACATAACACCTCCCTTTTCAAGAGTAACACACTAGAAGAAAGTTTGTACTACACAACCCAGGCTGGCCTCCCACTCAGAATAAGCATTCTTTCTCAGCCTCCTAGTGTTGCATTACAGGTGCAAACCCCCAAGTGTAGCCACACTACCCAACAGCTGGTTTCCTATCTTCACTTCACAGATGGCTGATTTTCTAAAACATCAGAATGAGTGTGCCTTGGAGCTGAAGGCACTGCTGGTCTAGAGCCCACTGTTTCACACAACCAAGTCACGAAGCTATTCCTAGCACCGCAAGGTGTCTTTTAAGGAGATTTCTCCAGTTTGTTTCAGTGACAAAGCATTTGGGGAAAAAGGAAAGGGGGGGAAAGGTCTATATTCCTTATGACAAAAAGCTTCAAAACCAGAAAGTCCATTTTCTTTTTAAGTGCCTATTAAAGATTACAGGCTAATTTTCTGACTTTGGCACTTATTTAAAATTCAGTCTTCAGTGTAACATAAAAGAAGCTATGGAGATAATTAATATAATGTGAAAATTTCAGGATAAAGTCAGAGGACAAAGAAAAGGAAGGTCCTTAAAGTTCAGGGTTCTTTCCTATGTCACTTCACAACATTTAACTATCTGCTGCTCCCAGACACACTCCAAACACTGTGCTGAATTTCTTCCTTTGTGCATCTCACTGCCCTGTTCCACAGGAGAAGAACATGGCCTCATTGTGTATGCATGCATGCATGTGTGTGTCCGTGTGTGTATGCATGTGTGTGCTGAACTGGTGAGGAAGATTTCCACAAAGTCTCATACTAATTACATGTTTTTGGCCTATGACTCTTATTCTTAAACTAACCCATGATTCTTTTCTTATTTAGGCAAGTGGCTTGGTGGAGTGTGAAGTTTCTGGCCTGTCCAGCCTGTGATCTAGACCCATAGTCCCACAGAAACACACAGATGCTTACATTAATTTTATGCTGATTGACCTATGGCTCAGACATATTGTTAACTTCTAATTCTTAGTCTAACTCATGATTCTTATCTTGTTTAGCCATGCGGCTTGGTACATTTTCTCAGAGCAGCATTTCAACTTCTTTCCTCTGTGTCTGCTGGCATCTCATCATGTGTCTCCATGGTGTCTTTCTGGCTTCTCTTCATTACTCTTCTTGTTTCCAGAGTTTTCTTAATCTGGCAGCCCCACTCACAATTCCTGTCTGCCTTCAGCCAATCACCATTTTTATTAAATCAGTAGATGGGACAATTATTTCCAATGTAACATAATCCCACTAAAGCTTGGTACCTTTGTTAAAGCAGCATTCTAGTCTTCTTCCCTCTGCATCTGTTGGAGTCTCTGTGCTGCTCTTCCACTTCGCAGCATTCCCCAGGTCTGCTAAGTCTGCCTATACTTCCTACTAGAAAATCAGCATTTTATTAAACCCATATGAGCAACCAATCTTTAGAGTATACAAGAGCAATATCCCACAGCACAAAACCATTGTTTTATAGAAGCTAGACAAGGGAACTCACAGTTCAGTCACAACACTCAGGAAGCTGAAGCAGGAAGACTGACATGAGTTCAAGGCTAGCTTGGGTTCTATACAGAAAGACCCTCTTTTTGAGGAGTAGAGAATGTTGCTGATGTTACAGAGCAAGGATGGACTGGAAAGAATCTAAACTCTAGATACAACTAGAAAACTCAAATCATACTACTTTGGATGGGGGATAAATTTCATTTACTCGGGCCAAATCTGCATACCCTCTATTCTGTGCTTCTGGATGGTGAACAGAGCTTATTGTTCTGAGTAACGGGTCCTGTAATAAGGTAGTGATTGGGTTCTGGCTCTAACACCAAACCACATTCTTAATAGCCTCTTCTGTCAGCTTACTAGAGAGTTGTGGTATATTCAAATAGTAACAGTGGGAGCCATAAGTAAGAATATGTAGCTCGCAGCCATCATCTATGAGAAATTTAAATTTGAAATTTATCACAGGCCAATTACCTGCAATCCTTCTCCAGGTCTACATTATCTGTTAGGTCACTTTCTACTTCTATGTCCACAAACTTACTCCTGCACAGCAATGGTATCAAACACTGCTGCAGAGGTCAAGGGACCAGCACACAGCAGTGGCCAGTTCCTAAACACAACTTCAGTGATGCTTCCAATTCACACTCTAGACTTACATAAACTTAGACCTGCAAGGAACCTGTTCTGAAATGGCACATCAAATATAGTGACCTCTGTGACATTAGGTGAGCTGAAATAGATACATCCGTTTGGGTGACCACATACCTTGAAAGAAGCAGAGCATGAAAGGTCATAGCAAAGAACCACAGCACACTTAAGAGCTGAACAAAGATTGTTCCCAGCATTAGAATGAACAAGAGCTAATTCCAAATGTCTCCAGTGTTTGAGCTAACAACTGTTTACTCCTTAAAAAAACTAGGAAAGTAATTTCACTGTTAGAATTTTTAACCTATAAAGCTTATGATATATACAAAACACAGAGACATGAGTTTCTACAACACAGAATAACCTTTCTCCCACAGGTCACTCCCAGATAGGTCCATGTGATACTAGCTCCTTCAAGAGATTGCCCTTCCATCCCCAAAGATCCTGCCACACTTAGCCACTTATATCCCTAGGCATCCAAAAGCCTATGATGTTGTACAGCTTAAGAATACTTTAGTACAGATCTACCTTTTCACCTCCTTTCAATTTCCCTACATGGGGAGCTAGAGCATAGTATAACTTTTACTTTGCTGTAAGTTTTTCTCAGTTTTCCAGTAAGAAAAAGTGAAAACATTAACAATTACAGCATCTCATCTGTACTGACCTAGAGGAAAATGAAATAAATACAATCAGATTGTTCACATGACACTGAAAATAAACAATGCTCAGTTTGAGTACAATGTGAATAGAGATAAGGAAGTTTACTCTATACTTATCAAAAAAGCAATCCACCAAAAAACTACCACAATTCTCTACATACACATGTTGAGCACAGGTGTATACAATTTCATTTTAAAAAATACACTGGACATAAAACTCTCAATACACTGATAGTGGGTGACTTCAATACCCAACTCTTACCAATAGACAAGACATCAAGACAAGGCCGAAAGAGACAAACACTAGAGTTTAATACCATACATCAAGTGTACCTAACAAGCGTCTACAGAATATTCTACCCAAACACTAAAGAATACAATCTTATCAATACCTTATTTTCTCCAGATTTTAGGGCACAAAGCAGTCCTCAACAAATATGGGAAAATAAAATACATCCTGAATTCTACTTGACCACAATAATAAAGCAAGATATCAATAGCAGTAGAAAATTAAGAAAGTAAAAAACTCATGGAAATTGAACAGCATACTATTAAAAGATAACTGGGTCCAAGAAGGCATCGAGAATTATTAAAACTTCAATAAAACAGAAACAAAATATACCAAAACCCATGGGACACAATGAAAGTAGTCCTGAGAGGAAACGTAATAGGATTAAGTACAAACATCAAAATATTTGAGAGATTTTAAATTAATAATGCATAGCCTGGAAAAATAAGACTCACAAGCAGTAGATAGGAAGAGTAAATCAAAATCATGAGTGAAAAACTAATAAAATAGAAGCAAAAAAATTGCAAAGGTTGGTTGTTTGCAAAGATTCATAAGATGAACAAAACTTTAGCAAAAATGACCAAAAGACAATGAGAAAAGTCCCAAATTAATGACAGATGAAAGGGAGAGATTACAACAGACACCGAGGAAATTCAGAAAATCACAAGAACATACTTTAAATTTTTATATTCCCACTAAAATAAAAATCCTAAAAGAAGATTAATTTCTAGATGCAGACGACCTACAATGTTAAAACAAGATGAAGTAAGTACCTTAAACAAGCCCATAACAATAAAAAGTAATTTAAAAAAGATCCAGGGCCAGGTGGTTTTAATGAAGAATTCTACCAGACTTTGCAAAAAAAAAAACAACACTAAAACTCCTCCAATTGTGCCATAAAATAACTGGTACCAGCAGGCAAGCTTCAACCCTACTGGATAGCTTTCACAGCACTGGAATGTGCTATGTATGCCAGAAGGAAAAAATAATCAACAGTCTCACCTAGCAGTGATCTCAGTGAGCTACAATAACAATCAGGTGGGCAAAATATGCCCAGTGATACAACAGTAGTACAAATATTACAGGAGGAACCAACCTTTATCTCTGAGACTTAAGGCTCACTCCAACAGACAGAACTTATGTCTACTTCTGTTAAATGGGCCAAAAATCCATGGTTGGCTAGGTCATAGATCCTACAAGACAATCTATACCACTATTCTGCTAAACAGACAGTAATAAAATCCTCTTAAGTTCTTATCTTTACACACAAAGAATAGTCCACCTTTCATCCCTCATCAGAGAAGCTTCTTTTATAATAGATGGCAATTAGTGCACAAATCCACAACTGGTCAAGATGCAGAGAATAAAAGATGGTAGAAAGCTGCACCCTAAATGTAACAGCAATGTCACATTTCCACCTCTTTCCTCACTAAGGTAGGGTATCATGGAAGAGAGGACAGAAAAGGAGCCAGAGGTAGTGGAAGGATGCAGTAAAATGGTATTCTCTGGACATAACAGTAGCACTGCACACATGAAATCACAGTGGCTATGACTGTATCTACAAGACTTGCCCAAGACCAAGCAGCCAAAGTCCTAGCATGACTGGGGGGGGGGGGAGGGATGAAATCTCAGTCCCAGAGATCTCCCCTAGGGGGCTGCCACTGGCAAATAATGGAAGCTAGGATGGAAAAATCAGTTTTCATCACAGGTACAGAGAAGCTACTCATGTGGTTAAAAGAAAGAAAAAAGAGAGAGCAACTATGCTGAACATGTTCATCAGTATAGGAATTTTCTGGTGCAGACTTTAGTATATTTTCTGTACAGAATCATATCATCTAAAATAATGATACTTTTGTGTCTTCCTTCCTATGTGCATCTCCTTTATCTTCTTGTATTTTATTGCTCTAGCTAAGACTTAATGCACTATAGTAAACTCAGTAGTATAGAGACAGAACAAATGTAAGTTGAGAAACTGTAAAATCAATCTTTTTAAAAAAGGATATAGAGTAGGGTGGAGAACCAAGAAGTTAAAGGGACAGAGTGGGGCTAACTATGATTAAAATACATTATATTAAACTGAGAAAGAGAGAGATCATGAAGTTGAGAGAAGAAAGTGGTAGAGGGCATATTAGGAAATTTGAAAAAAGAAAAGGGAGTGGGTTTGATCAACATGTACTATGTAAATATAAGAAATTCTCAAACAATTAAAAATCAAGATCCTCTGACAATCAAAGCATGATACAAACACCTATAATTCACACACTTGAAGAATACAGGGATGACGATTGGAGTTCAAAGTCATGCTCAGCTGTCTACTGAGTTTGAGGTCAGCTTGGCCTACAAGAGATCCTAACTCAAACAACAAAAGAAAGGGTCTCGCAAGAAAAAAGAAGGCAGGATAATGCCCAAATCTACTTCAAGCATTCCTATCCTATCCTTTACAAATGCTAACCAATGAACCCTTAATTAGAACTGCACAGACTACTTCTTCCAGTGATTGGAGCTAGTATTCCTGCTAACAGAAGCAGAATCCGGGTTGAAAAATAATTAGTTTGCAAAATTGTCCAAGCTTCAATTTAACATATTTTAATGTTTTAAAAACCCATTTGTGTTGCATAAGTCTTAGGCATAAAAAATATACTTTTATAACTAGGAATGTTATGCTGCTTTGGAGCTCTAAGAACAGATAAATCAAGTATCTAACCTCTGTAGATTAAATTTGGGTCATCTTTCACAGGGCTGGTTGAGAATAGACAAGAAAAAGATGATAGCAGAAAAAGAACAGAATCCAGTGTTTTTCTAAAACATGACATATTTTCTTTGCAAAGCTACTTCCTGATGGGTATGGCATGAGGTTTATGATAACTGGCTACAAGGAAGCTGACGAGGAGGATTGTTATTTTAGCTTGTTTGCTTTGAGTCTCCTTAATCTAGGCTGGTCTGGAATTTAGTATGTAACCAAGAATGAGCTTGAATTCTTATTCCTCTGCTTCTTCTTTGGAGTGTTAAGATTACAAGTGAATCTCCACAGTCGTATTACAATTAAACTCAGGAATTCGTGCATGCTGGACAAGATTCCACCAACTGAATTCCATCATTAGCCCTGGAAGCTGCTTTTAGTTATACACAGCTAATAGTGCCAAATTTCCAAAAACCCAAAAAACTTGAATTCTGTCTACCTTGATTTGAGTATGGGGGGAACTTAAGGTCTGGGTAAGCATACAGCCCAAATGACACCTTGACTTCAGCACTGCAACTCGTGAAGAGCAAACCTGGTGAGATGTTAACTGGATATGTGCAGACTATGGAACCGTAAGTGGGTACTCTGTAAAGCTGCCAAGCTTGGGTTAACTATTACACAGTAACAGGATGTTCAGTCAACAAATAATAGTAAACAAATGACTTCCTCTTCCTATTACATGCTTTGAATTCTAAAAACTGTATAACAAGGTTCCCAAATGCACACACATGCGCACACACTTTGATGTTTCAATTTTATCTCCAATCCAAAATAATTGATATGCTATATGCTAAAAAAAAAGCCAGGTAAGTGAACATAGTTATTATAACCAAACAGTGTATGAAGTAAGTAAATATATAAGAAACAATGGGAACTTTAATAGTTTCGATGTGAAATGTTACTCACAAACACCTATGTTTGAACACTGGTTCTCAGCTGATGGGGCTTTTGGGGTGGTTCCCCCACCTTTAGGACATGTGCCCAAGCTAACAGAAGTGGGTCACCGAGGACGCACCTTGAAATATATACACTGGGCTCTGTTGTTGCCTTGTGTCTGCATCCTGTTCTTGCAGCATCACTGAAAACTCAGCTCCTTGTTCCCTTGTGTCACACCTTCTCCATCTACACTAGTCTCCTAAGTTGTTCCTTTGGGTTTTTTTTTTTTTTTTTCAGAGATATGAGGAAGGCAAGGAAGACAAGGGCTCATTTGCTTTGCTTTTCTCCAGTACTCTCTGTACATCTCAAATGATGGCCCTAAATAAACACTGTGGCTGCCATCCTAACAACTTTTTTAAACTCCCATAATTTCCACTTAATTGAGCATGGTAGGACCTTGAAATTTCAAAATAATAAGACCATAATGTCTTTGTTCTTCACAATTTCCACTTACTTGACCATGGTAGGACCTTGAAATTTCAAAATAATAAGACCATAATGTCTTTGTTCTTCCAGAGGAAGAGCTTGTGTTTTTCTGTGTTTTATAGCCCAAGGCAATATATTTAGAGCTAAGATTATTATCTATTCTCAGAGTGTTTGTACCCAAAAAAAAAATCTTAGCTTTGAATTTATTTTAATCTCCCCCCATCAAAAAAAAATGATAGTATTGCATAAATAAGACTAAAACATTAACAGGGAAAAGATCTGAAATTTAATCAACTATCCCTACATCTCTGGAGTTGTTCAATGAGGTCCAACAAGATCTTTGGGCTATAGAAGTACTTCTCTGTTTCTTCTGGTCTCTAGAAAGGCAAATGGAAATGGAACCAGCACCTCTGAAGTCACAAGGTCCCAACAATAAAATCTATTCCTGTCTCTCCTTTCTTTACAAAAAGTCAAATAAATGCCCAGAAGAACAGAGAAAGGATGAGTATGGGAATCTGCTATCTGAAACATCTATTGTGCAATATGACTACATTAAAAGTGATTTTGCTGAAGAGAAAATGTTAGACATTTTTACTTTCCTATTCTCAGCTGTCTCATCATTACTCATACAACTTCTAAAAAAAAAATTCCCATGCTAACCAACTCAATATAATGGCTTCACCTAACAGCAGTGACAATAGTTTACATTATAACCAATTAGTAGTTGTTCAAAAACATGCTAATTACAAACTAAGAATAAATTGTTCAAAATAAGCACTCAACCATTGCTATCTGGATGACATCTGTTCACCTAATTAAAATAATTATAGATGTCAAACTGATCAAAAAATAACATCAGCACATAAGTACAAGGCACAAAAAATAAAAATACATCTATTAATAGCATTATAGATACAGCCCATCCACATGTAAGACTTCCAACATTGAAGGAGAAACACAAAGTACTTGTACAGTGTTAATCCTGGCACAGAACATGTTTCTTATTGCCAGGTCTCAGAAGAGCATTTATGTCTCAGTCAGGCCTAAGCTGTCTAACAGATTACAAAGGATCAAAGGGAGACACAAGTGAAGCAGACAAAGCCTTTGCAATATCTTAAACACTGAAAGCAATGAAAATTCCCGAAGACATGAACATGTATTTAAAAATAGGAATTCTGAACTATAGCTCTGCAGGGCATGGGTACATGTGTCTAGAAAACCTAAGCTCTCAAGGTCAAATGTTAAAGGATGTCAACTGGCCTGACAAACCAAATTTACTTCTATTAGCTTCACATAAGTCATCAGGTCATCAGAGAAATCACCAAAAGGCAGGGACAGACAATTATCAATATATATGCACAATACCTTGCTTTTCAGCACATGCACATAAAACAGAGGCAGCATTGACCAGGGTTCCACAAAACCAGAGGGAAACAGGATTTAACCGTCAAGACTACCAACATTGTCTAGATTCATTCTTTTTAATTTCTTGGCAATATAAGTTCTCTGGCTAGTTTCCTTAATATTAGGTGATTTATAATTATTTTACCTTTAAAAGCTGTAAGAAAATATTACAGAGAACCAAGGAAAACTATGCACAAGAACTATTAACTATCTCAGAGTTTAGGCTATATTCTCTAAGATTACTAACATACCAGAAAGGATGTAAGTCACAATTTCTGACTCCAGGGTCTGTCATCACAACCACCATTACACAGTCACTTTCTGAACAACACTGGATACTAGAACTGTAGAAGCTCTTCACGTGTGTTATCTCATCTTCCAGGGTTATATCTACAGACTTGCTGATTTTAATTATGTACTCATAAATGTATATTAAAAAATCACCATGTCAGGCATAACGGCATGACACTTGCACATGCACATGGGAAGTAGATTTGAGCAGATCTCTATGAATTCGAGGCTAGCACATTTGAAAAGTGAAGCACAGGCCAGCCAAGGCTACATAATAAATTAATCTCATATACTCGCCCACTGGCTGCTGTGAAAAGCCATCTTTGCATTGTTCCCGGGTCCTTGCTCTGCGCTCGCCACAGCCGTCTTCGCGGCCCGCCCGCCTGCTCGCCTCCTCCTCCTAGTCCGCAGCGGACTCCGGCAGCTCGGTCGCCAGAGTCCTCGATCCATCCCTTCCTCATTCGCTGCAGCGAATCACCAGCGTGCCCCACCATGTCAGATGCAGCCGTGGACACCAGCTCCAAGATCACCACCAAGGACTTGAAGGAGAAGAAGGAAGTTGTGGAGGAGGCAGAGAATGGAAGAGACGCACCTGCCAATGGGAATGCTGCTAATGAGGAAAATGGGGAGCAGGAGGCTGACAATGAGGTAGATGAAGAAGAGGAAGAAGGTGGGGAGGAAGAGGAGGAGGAAGAAGATGACGGTGAGGAAGAGGATGGAGATGAAGACGAGGAAGCTGAGGCTCCTACGGGCAATCAGGTAGCTGAAGATGACGAGGATGATGATGTTGATGCCAAGAAGCAGAAGACTGATGAGGATGACTAGACAGCAAAAAGGAAAAGCTAAACTTAAGGCCGCCGTGACCTATTCACCCTCCACTTCCCGTCTCAAAATTTAACGTGGTCACCTTCAAGTAGAGGAGCAGGCCCCGCCCGCCAACAGCGGGCAGTGCCACCCACAGATGACATGCGCTCTCCACCACCCCACCAAAACCACAACATGAATTTGCAAACAGGGGAGGAAAAAAGAACCAAAACTTCCAAGGCCCTGCTTTTTTTCTTAAAAATACTTTAAAAGGAAAATTTGTTTGTATTTTTTATTTACATTTTATATTTTTGTACATATTGTTAGGGTCAGCCATTTTTAATGATGACGGGTGACCAAACCAGCCTTCAGAGAGTCCACTGTCCTATTCCCACCTTACTTGTGGTGTGACCATGTTCATTATAATCTCAAAGGAGAAAAAAAAACCTTGTAAAAAAAACAAAAACAACAACAAAAAAACAATCTTATTCCGAGCATTCCAGTAACTTTTTTTGTGTATGTACCTAGTTGTACTATAAGTAGTTGGTTTGTATGAGATGGTTAAAAAGGCCAAAGATAAAAGGTTTCTTTTTTTTTCTTCCTTTTTTTGTCTATGAAGTTGCTGTTAATTTTTTTGGCCTGTTTGATATATGTGTGAAACAATGTCCAACAATAAACTGGAATTTTATTTTGCTGAGTTGTTCTAAAAAAAAAAAAATCTCATATACTCATATATAACTGAATGTGTGGAAATATAACTCAAATAAGAAAATTTTAAATAAGCTTGCCCTGTCCCCTCTATCTCCTCCATGAGTACTTCACATGCACACATACATACATATGGACATTCACACATCCTTAATTTTTACACAAATTCTTAACACACCAATCAGCATCTTTCTAAATTAAGAATCTACACTGATGGCATCCTATGCTTATACAACAGTGAGGACTGTAGTGGGATTATGGTATGTTGTAAATATTTGTCGCTCCTACTTGTTTAATAAAAAGCTGATTGGCCAGAGGCAGACAGAAAGTATGGGCAGGGCTACCAGACTAAGAAAACTCTGGGGACATCTCAGAATAGAGCAGAGGTGCTGCAGAGATGCCAGCAGACACAGAGAAAAGAAGTTGAAATGATGCAGAGAAAAGGTACCGAGCAGCATGGCTGAACAAGATAAGAATCATGGGTTGAGTTAAGATGAAGGAGTTAGCAAGTTATATTCCTGGGCCCTAGACCGATGAGCATGAAATCAATATAAGCTTTTGTGTGTTTCTTTGGATCAAAGTGGCAGTGGGGCTACAAGTGGGTCTGAACCTCGAGGCTAAACCAGAAAGACCAGCCAGAAACCTAATACAACAGAGGACAGATCCAGATTACCATTTAAAAGGCCCAAAACACAGACACTCATTTTACTATTGAAGATGTACAGATTCCTTCAAATACTTTGTTAAAATGAGTAACTATGAGAGGCACACTGTACATGCCTGTTTACATATACATAGAAGTATTTTTAGGACAGATTAAAACTTAAGGGATTCAGGACAGCTTCTAAAACATCAAAAGGTTTTTATGTTTTAAGTTTTAACAGAGAGAAACAAACAGAAAATGCAAAAGAAAGAGTTTACCTAACAGACAGTATTAGGGAGGCCTCCTCATAATGGCATCTGTAAGCCACATCCCAATGCTCTTCATAATAACTTGTGTGAGGAACCTACTTTTATCTCCACACTGCCAGAAACTTTTTTAAAAGAAAACTATACTAAATGCTATAGAAGAAGGCTCAAAAATAAATGAGTTTTTCACACTGCTTCCGGTTCCGCCACCGGGACCTGTGCTCTCTGCGGCGTCCCAGCGCACTCTGGAGCAGGGGCAGCTGAACTCTGCACCTGGCCACACCCGCAGCACCTGCTGCTCAGGGAATCTACTAAGAGCCCTACTGCGACCCTGAACTGAGTAAACTGAGCAAACCAACTGCAGGGGTCTATGAGGGGCGGATTCGAACCCTGACCAGAGGTGAGGAGGGCTCGGCGGGCCTCAGCGCCTGTATCCTGGCCTGGGAGGGAGAGTTGACCTCACACTGCTTCCGGTTCCGCCACCGGGACC